>BOLG01001385.1:0-33788 GCA_016861445.1 Oryzias woworae | reverse complement strand
GAGTTAAAGCTGAAGATCCTCGAAGTCGTCATCATGAAGGACAAGAAGAAAATGTTTCACACTTTTAAAGAAATACCAAAAACCTAAAAAAAACGGAATCTTATGGTCAGAACATTTTGCATTTTGTCTTTTTTATATGTGATAAAATTAACTCATAACCGGAAGCAGTTCAGTACTGACCTTTATGAAGTCTTTTTTTGTTAAGTCTGTCAAAGCCTTTTCAGGTCTGCTCAACTCTGTTTTCATTCATTGGATCTCTTGTATTTGACCCTCACCTGGATTGAAGAGATTCTCCGCTGTCCTCTATCTCCACTTTGACATCTCCAGAGTTTCTAGAGTTTCCTTTACAGACTCCCATTGTGCATCTGGCAGCAACGTTTCCACACCTCCTGAGCCTCCATAACCTTAGATCTCAGTGTGCTCCTTCTTGGGTGTCCAGTTCTGTGTTTTCTTCCTACTTTTACACACTTGACGCTGTAGAAATAAGCCAGAGTGATAGTGTTGCCACAGGTTAAAATGGCTTCTAACCTGATCTGTCAATCATAATGTTAGAAAATCCGTTTTTAGAAAGTGTTGGGGCTGCAGCCTGCCGCTCTGTGGATGCAAAATGCTCAGTGAGAACACCAGATCCCTCACAAATGAGAAGGAAGAACTGAGGCTTCAGACTGCAACCAATGACGGCGTGAAAGCTGGTTAAAAGAGGGCGGGGCTCTGCGTTTCTGTTAGGAACAGCTGGTGTTCAAACACAGTGACTGGAGACACAAACTGCTCCACAGATGGGAAAGCGTGTCACCACTAAAGGCAGCCCATCTGTCTTCTGAGAAAGTTTCTAGTTTAATCACACTGTTTACATTCTACAGCTAAGTTTGCTTGTATGTTAACATGATAGAGCAGGACCTACATCCTGACACTTCCGCTTTTGGAAACAATTATCTCTAGATTCCACCAGCATGTTAAGTGTTCTACTAGAGGAGCTAACACTCAGGACAGGTGGAGTGGTTTACGCACTCATGAGTTCTTGTTTTGACGCCTCAGAGCAATGCTATGTTTCCACAGGGCCCTGTTTATGAGGAAAAAGACAGTTCAGCTGAAGAATCTGAGGCTATTTTTTATTTACAATTTTCAAACAGGCTGGTTGCTACACTGACATAAATAAATACAGAACCCTTAATTTGGCTTTTGCTGCTCCTTCTGGGTTCAGCTCAGAGAGAAATGGACCTGACTGTTTGAAGACTGCTGAATCCTGGTTGAACAGCACCATACCTCCTTCCTCCGTTGGGAGGCTGGACGCTCCCTTAGAATATTTTGAGAAACTCGGTCACCTGGAGGGAGCTCAGACTAGCACCGCTGCTCCTCCTCATGGAGATGAGCTAGTTGAGGTGGCTCTGGCATCTGGTCGGGATGCCACTTGGACGCCTCCCTGGTAGGTAAACTGAGCATGTCCCACTGGGCGGAGGCCACAGGAAAAACCAAGGACACGCTGGAGAGACGACCTCTCTAGGCTGGCCTGAAAACGCCTTGGGTTTCCACAGAGGACCTGGAGGACGTGGCAGAGGAGAGAGGAAGTCTGGCTATCTTTGTCCCCGGATGACAGGAAGAAGATGAATAGACAGAAACAATAAAAAATTTGCTTTATACCTAAAGGTTTTTTTATCCAGGAGCTGTAGGTTTCCCTCTGACCCAAAAACGTAAATTCCCTAATCTTAAAACTAATGCAGCCACAAGGGAACACAATCCCAGTGGTTGATATGTCCCTGCAGCAGTGCTTGGCAGTCGGGAACAGGTGACTGGGGAGGTGGTCCCCTTTTCTAGAATGGGGACTTCAACTGCCGTACAACTGCTGTTCAACTGCCGTTCCGGCCCCGCAATGAATGGATGATGGATGAATGGATGCATTTACTTATGGATGGATGGATCGATGGATGCATAGACGCATGGATGGATGGATGGATAGTGGATGGATGGATAATGGATGATGGATGGCTTGGAGGGTCCTGAGGAAGCGCTAGATCCAGTTCCTACATGAGAGAGGCACCGCTGCAGAACTCAGACCCAACCTTAGAACTGTTTCATCTGAGCAGGAGGACCCTGTCACAGTGGTGAGTTTTCATTTCTGTTTCAAAAGGTTCCAGCATCCTGTTACCCCAGCGTCTGTTTGTGTCTCCAGGTTCTCCTGTGGCAGAGAAAGTGGGAGAGAGCTGTGCCGGAGCACCAAGCTGGACTCCTCCTTGCTGCTCTGGCTGTTTAAAGGCTGTCCTCTCAGGAGGGACTAGTAGACAGAAGATGCTGGAGGAGACGTTGCCCCACCATCATCACCACACTCTGCGTGCATCTCAGCTCTCGTCCTTTGGTCTCCAAAGCTGCACCGCACCGCCTCTTCTTCTGTGGATGTGCATGGAGCACCTTCTTCAGGAGGAGAAAGACAGTGGAAGCAGCAGCTGCTTGCTGTACCAGAGCGAGGACCTCCACCAGACTAAAGCCCAAGGCAGGTGGTGCTTTAAACCCCTGCAGCAAGTGTGACCGCACATCCAACGCTGCCATGACTGTGCAGCTGGATGTGCGGTCACATGAGAAAAAATACTGAGAAAAAAAGACTCAAAAGGCAATAAAAGTTTATTTCATTTGAAAAATAAGTGTTTTCAATAAAAAGTTTGTGTTTCACTGTTTTTTTCTGAACGAGCAGCTCTGAGTTGTTTAAAAAATGGCTTGAATGAAGGTTTGATCGTAGAAACATTTGAAAGAACAGGATTTAAAGAAGAATTAAACAATTCAACATCCTAAGAAAAGAAGTTTGTAACAAATCTAAACGCATAGACTGCACTTTACAAGCATAACACAACATGAGGTTTCTGAAGCAAAGAAAGCAAAATAAAAGCAGTGAAGAAGACGGCATAAAAAAGAATCTTTACAACGACTTGTGGATCCACATCTTCTCTCAAAGCTATGCTTTAAAAAATGATCCATTTAGCTTCAAGTTGTTCATCAAATCTGAAAGAGAAGCAGAAAACAACACAAACTGTTTACACAAAGACTTCACATCACTATGAGGCTCTGACTCTGTTCTCAGTCATCCAAACCCCCTCAATCCAACATCTGAGTGACATCATTTGACCTTATATGTACTTTACAAACTCCTTTTTTCACTGAAATCATTTCAGACACATTTGTGAATATCTTTTGATTTTTTTTTAATCTTACAAATATTTCACATCACTTTTGAGGCTCTGAATCTGTCTGCAGTTCATTCAAAACACCTCATTCAACATCTGTCACCATCAGAGTGTATTTATAAACTCCGTTTTGCACTGAAATTCTTTCAAAACATTTGTATATATTTTACACATTTTTCTGCAAGTCGATGCTATTTGAAACCTTCTGTTCGATTGTCCAAGGCGGGTCTCGAACTCACGACCTTCTCCTCTTGGCCCTCTTGGTTGAAGCGGCTGATTTCTAATGAGACCAAACGTCGTTTGTCTTAGTGTGTTTGCTGTCAAGTAAGTGTTTTTAATTGTTCTATAATTGTTCTTTAATTGTTTAAAATGTTCTGAACTGATGTTCAGGGGGAAACCCTCCTTTGGCCAATCTTAGCCAGGTTAGACTTTTGTTGCCCTTTGACCCCGAATGGGATACAGCTTGTTAAAAAATGGATGGATGGATGGTGGATGGATGGATGGATGGATGAAAAATCTTAATAGATTAAACAACATCACCCATAATTTTAGTGAATTAAAAGATGAATGCTGGATCTAGTGCTGGCGATGTGATTACAGGACAGAGTGAATTCTGTTGATTCTGTATCAGTCATGAGAATGTACAATACTTTACAACATTTTAAATGAGATAAAGATGTTAGATCTGAGAACGACAATTAAATGGACTCTAGAGCATGTCAGAGTCATCGGCTCACCAGCATTAGCATATAATACATTAAGAATGTCCACAATTATTGCAAATCGACTGTTTTAAATGAAACTACACAATGTGTGCAGCCATTGTGATGGAGATTAGCCAATATGGCTAAAGAATTCACTCCAGGCTTATGCCAAACTTGTCAAAAATCTTCAGAAATGCCTGTCGTATGTACTCCACTCATTTGTGGTATTAATGAAAGGTACACAATAATCATGTACCTATTTTTCTCTTCACAAAACTGACCTTTGATTGGACATTTATTCCAGCAAGAAGACAGACAAGGCTTTTGAAAAGACTTCAAAAATGTATTTTGAAAGCAAACAGTTCATGTTTTTCTTCAAGTTTTACTGTAGAACTGAACATTTTGTTAGCATTTTTGTTGTAAAAACTGTGACTTTGTTTGTCAGTGTGGTGGCACAACAATCACTTTATACCAGTGACGTGCAGTGACCTGCAAAATATAGCTTCAACGTAAATAAATCAAATAAAATGAAATCTTTATTTTTTAAGTTAAATAACAGTAATTTTTAGACAAGGCTAAATTAAATAAATATTATTACCTTCATTACAAACAGTTTTCTCTGATTGCTTATTTTTTCTTTTCTGTTTTTTCCATAGAGCTTCTGCAGGATGTGAAAGGATGGAAACAGAGAACTGGACTGGTTAGATTTGCTTTTTCCATTTGTTATCATGCTGAAACCTGTTTTTTTCTTTACATTTCTACTTTTGTAGAGGCAGAGGAAATAGGTAATGGTTATGGGATTTATTTGGTTCCTTCACAGCTCGTTGAGTTCGTGTTATTCCCAAAGAATCCAGTAGGTGGCAGCGGTAGCGCGCTGTGTCATGGTGTACCTGCGCACCAGAGGAAGAAGAAATCCTGTCCTGATGCTACTGAAATGTGTGCTGTGTCTCTATTCCGTATCAAAGGTTAGTAAAGAGTTGATGTCAACAGCAATGAGCAAACACTGAGGCTGAAAATCTCACAGACAGCGTGGGTTCATGTGGTGAAAGTTAAAACGTTTGTTGCAAGGAACGTGTAAAGTGTGTTGAAAGCTAACTCGCTAATGCTAGCTGTCACTGAGCTTGAGAGTAGAAGATGCTAGAAACTAGTTTTAAACCAGACAATGGTGCAATGAAGCTTTTATATGTTACAGTTGAATGCTTTATCAACGTTTTTCACTCACAACAACATTTACTGGAAGATTTGTCACTGAATGAACATATTGTTAAGAAATCATAATTCTTTTTACAATTTCAACAATAGAAATCAGATATTAAATCAACATATTGGTTAAAATTCAGAGTTAAATGACTTTATAAAAACATTGTGTTGATTTAGTTCAGTGTAAAATGAGAATAAAGTGCAATAAATATGACAGTACATTGTTGACAGAATCAGAGAAAGAATGCTGGAAGAAATATGATTGGTAATTTGTTAAGGAGTATTTGAGGTCATGTTCTGGTTATGTGAATGTTGGAGATGTTGATCTAGTGAATTGTAGAAGAATGAATGCTCTTGTGATGCTGCCTACAGCTCAACATGTGTGTTGTGTCTCTGTTCTGTACCACAGAGCACATGACCCCTGAGCTGTGACTTACAGTAGCAACACTTTTGTGTCTGCATGAGCCATCCAGCCTCGAACATTCACCTGTACAGTCTGATGATGAAGAGGAACCAGAGGAGAAAACAGCCATCAGAAGCTGCTTTCATCTTGAACCAATCCACACGTCATGCACCGAGTGAGGAGGAGTGAGGCTCAGATGATGAAGAGAAAGTACTTCTGAGTAAAGGAAATTGTAAAAAATACCTCTTTGGACCATATTTAGACTTAAAGCTCCACAACAATCATCTTTTGATCTATAGTAAAAACTGTTCCAAATGATCTTTGTTTATGGTTCAGCTGTTTTTAGCCAAAATCCACAAACCTGTCCCTTTTTTTCAGGGACATAATTTCTGCAGAGCAGCAGGAGTTTATTAGAAATGTACCTCTAAGTTGTGAGAAGGAGTTTTAGCTCAAAGCAAGCTCGCACTGACTTCTCATCACCATCTGTTTACACTCTCTTGCTAGTTTACAGCTCCTCACAACCTCCAGCTAACACTACCAGTGCAGCAAAAAAGGCAAACAATATTGGAGCTGTCCTGCTGTACAGTTTTGAGCCAGACGCCAGCTCAGGATGAGGGAAACAAAGTCATGCATGGATCTATTTGTCTGCAAGTGGATGCATCAGAATGGAGCAGAGCTTGTGGCTCTTTGATAGCTACTGCATAACAACTTGAGGCTTTTTCTAACAGCATTTTTTGTCTGCTCCTAATTTACTATAATAATTTAAGTAAAAAGAAATACTCAGAAACCCAATTAAATCTAATTTATCCGTATATGTGTTCCGCATAATCAGAAAAATACACAAGAACGTGCTAAAAACCAATTCCATTGGAATGAATCTTTAACGGTCACTTTGTTTTTCCTGTATTACAGAAGTCAGTGATGAAGCTGAGGATGGAAGTGATGATGAGGAAGAAGCCGTGAAATAGCTGGAGGAAGCTGCTAATAAAGAAGAACAGAATGTGGATGCGGGGGATGATAATGAGCATGAGTTTTGCCTTGAAACCAACTTCCTGACAGAAAAAGCAGGATGAAACCGAGGGCTCTGCACAGGAGGACAACATTGAAGGTCAGAACAAATAACAGTGCCATTAATATTAGCTGTGTAACAATTAATCGACTCAAATCAAAATCAGCATCCATTTTAAAATCAAGTTTAAAACTGACCAGGCACATGTGGGGGGCTGAAAGACACATGTGAAAGACTGAGAGGTTAGTTTACCAGTAGCATCAAAACAATGAATAAGAATTCAGCAAAATAAGACAAACTGAAATTATGATGAACATGCCCCTCCATCCACCCAATTCGACCAGGTAACCAGTCACAGGTGACGTGCACAGTACGAGCAGAACTGCTGGAGTGAGCTGGGCTATACATGGTTTGTGGTTGTGTTTGTGTTTCAGGTGAGCAGATGGAGGATGCTTTCCAGGTGTCTGTTCCTCCATAATTTATCTGTATCTGATTTTCAATGGATTTGTCTGGGTTATAGTATAGTCCTGACAGGCCTCATGAGGAGAAGAGGTTGATGAGAGGAAATAGAGCTGGATGTGATACCATCATCTTCAGCCAATCAACTTGATGACATCATCTTCAGCAAATGGCTGTGATGCCATCATCTACTACCAAAAAAGATGCCATGCTATCATCTTCAATCTGTCAGCTTGGTGCCATCATCTTCAGCCAATTAGCCTGATGACATCATCTTCATCTAATCAGGTTAATGCCATCATCTTCAGCCCAAATGGCTGTGATGCCATCATCTTCAGCCCAATCAGCTTGATGACATCATCTTCAGCCAATCAGCTTGATGACATCATCTTCAGCCAAGCAGCTGTGATGCCATCATATTTAGCCAATAAGGTGTTATGCCATCATCTACTACCAAAAAAGATTCTATGCCATCATCTTCAGCCAATCAGGTTAATGACATCATCTACAGCCAATCAGCTGTGATACCGTCATCTCCAGACAAGCAGCTGTGACATGGTCCACAGGCTTACACCTTAGGGATCTCATTTCGTCATATAACAATATGGTGAAAGAAGACAGATCTGACTACTTTCGCCAGCTGATATCCCTTAATATAGAAAAGTCCCAAAGTTTTGTTTGACACCATCAATTCTATTGTTTGTCCTGCAGCTCCAGTAACCCCTGTGTCCTGTAAAGCGGACAGCAATGAATTTCTCAAGTTCCTTGCAAACAAGACAAAGAAGATCAAAGACCAACTCCCCACCTCTTTGTTGTAATGATTGTGTTGCAGTGGAGCCTGCTTCACACAAATGGTCAGCTTTTAAGCCTGTCACCCTTGAGGATACATCAGCTTTGTTGACGACGATGAAACCTTCTTCTTGTGCATCTGATGTGAATCCTTCTAAACTCTTCTTAAAGGTGTTTGATGTTATTGGCCAGAGTATCACTGACATGATCAACCTTTCACTCTCCAGTGGTGTGTTTCCAAACCCATTTAAACATGCCATAGTGGAGCCTTTACTGAAAAAGCCTAATTTGGACCCATCTGATTTCCATAATTATAGACCGATCTCAAAGCTTCCATTTCTTTCAAAAATCTTTGAGTTTAAGCAGCAGTCTAACAAAAACAGCTCAGTAAAGTTAGCATGATTTCCGAGGTTAAAAACTATTAATAAACGTTTAAAAACTGAAAGTAAGAGTCTCTTGCCCTTTTGTCCTGGAACAAACATCGACGTACAAAGACATTTAATGCCAAAAAAAAAAAATCGGATTTTTTTTTTTTTTTTTTTATATGAACGGCGCTCTCCTGCAAACGACAGGCAGCAATGTGAAGGCTGCAGAGTGCAGGCTCTGGGGAAAAACCAATCCATCTAATCAATGTCTCGAAAACCACAAAAACTAAAATTGTTGAATTGATATGAGCTAATCATGAAAACTAAACATTACAATCATGCTACAACATAATCCTTCCTCTAATTTTCCATGGAGATATGAATCACGTCTGGTCAAAAATGTTCTTAACATCCTAAAGCTTTGGTCACATGACTAACTGTTACATTACTGGTGTACTGTAACAGATATTTGGAGAAAAGCTCGTATATTTTTTTAAATAATTTTTTATGTAAACATGGATCGTATCTAATCAAATACTTTTTGTTCTAAAGAAATTACCACAACAATTTCTAAAATTTCTCATATAAAAAACTATCAACTATTTTAAAACGTTTATAGTTGACAATTTTTCCTAGTCAACAGTTCTACAATTTCTAGTTAATTGTTAAAGCTACTTCATAGAAGTGCCCTGATAAAGTGTTAAAAGATGAAAGATGCACAAAATAAAATAGAACCAAACTGTATCGGTTCATAAGTTTCTTCTTTTTCTTTAAAAAAAAGTTTTACAATAATATCGGATCAGGACTCTGTATCAGTATCAAGATAAAAATGACTTCAAATTGGATTAGGGACAACAAATTCTGATCAGGCCATCCATCCCTGGAATTTAGTAAATTGTTTGAATGTGATGTAAGATGTTGTGATTTGTAAAACTTACCAAGTATTCTCTAACAAGATCATTCACATTTTCTCCAAGGAAGATGATGAGGCCTTTTAGAACGCACTCCCTCCGAACATTGATGCCTTCAACCTGGGGGAAGATTTTGTTTAATTGATATTTCTAATCTCAAGAGATTGTTTGTACTCATCCACAAGAGATAAAAATATAAGACATCATTACGGTCAAATCACAAGTTCAACAGATCTCAAATTTCAAAATTAATTAGCCAAACAAGACTGTTTCTGAAGTTTTTGGCTTTATTTTAACACAACATATCCAAGAAATAGACTGTTCCATGTTATCCACAGATCTCAGAATGCAGTCATTCTTATTAGCCTAAAATTTAAAAAGCAAAAAAGCCACCAAATAAATAAATAAATCAACATCCTGCAGCTTGGCTTGAAAATCCAAAATATTAACATGGCGTTCACAAAAGCTCACTTGCAAGGAACATTTCAAAAAAGCAATGTAAAATTGATTTTTTTTTGTATCTGGTGATTTCATACAAAGGTGCATCAAGAAAAAGGAAAAAATATATACATATATAGTTTATCCACTTGGAAATCATTCAGTTTTAAATTGTCATTGCTCTCTCTTGATTAACAGTTTAATACTTGATACGCATACCTGATAGTTTTTCAAGATGTCAGCCACTTTCGCACGCGTTGCTCCTCCTTTGTCCTGGATGACTTTGATAAATGGACTAGACAACCTGTCTAATTGAGCCATGATGTCTCTTTAAGGGGTAGTGCCACAAGTCTCTGAAACTCTGCATTAATCTGAAAAAAAAGCATTAAATTTGGAAGTTATGTGCAGATAAATAGATTTTCAAAATTCAAGTCAATACCTTATTTCTTCTGTTTTAATTTGCATTACTACCTCTTTCTGTTGGAACAGAGCAGGCCATCTGTTCATGAAGTCCTTTATGCTGGGTTCCGAGTTCACCACCTCCTGACGCCTGTAGGCAAATGTGCGAGCCATTTTGTCTGCAATCACTTTGTCATTGTTCCTTTTCTTGCTCTCGGCCAAGAGTTCAAGCCTCTCTTTCTCCATACTTGCTTGTGTTTCTCCAACGGGAAAGGATGGATAAAAGTTAGCTTCAGCTCGTCTTGGCTTCTTTATTTTTGCGGCAGGAGACAGATCAGTATCAGCTTTGTGTTTAAGTGGGTTCACAGACAACTCTGGACAGTCTTGTGATTTGAGCTGAGTCCTGTAGTTTCCCATTTTGTACTTGAGTCTCTGTTTCCAACCATGGCAGCCGTTGAAAGAACCAGGCTCTTTTAAACAAGGGTGTTTTTTGATTAAGGCCTCTGCAACTACACAAAAATGTTCATTGTCTGGATATGCTCTGTATTTGTAGATTTCCTCTGCTAGCCTCCCCAAAATGTCAGATTTAGCTCGGGAGCTGACGGCCAAAATTTTGTTACTGGCTTGAAACGCAGAATTCCCCTTCTGTAGCTGAAGCTCTGTGTCATATGCAAATATGGGTATTGGAAAGTTAATTGGCCATTGTTGCGTCCGCGATGACACAGATTCATGGGAGGAGAGGATTACAGTGTCATTTGAGGCCACTGAACTACTGTCCTCTGAGTGAAGTGAAGAAAATGATGAGCCTGTGTCAGCAAATGCTTCCTGGATCACCTTGATTGTACCTAAATCTTGAAGATCTAAAGTTGAACTCAGATTAAAGAAGCAGTTATCAAAGTCTTTGTCCAGGTATTGCAGTCAAATGCTGGTTTTTAAACCAAAGGTATCCTTCACCTTGTTGAAAAGTTCATCCAGAGAGTCCGGAATGCCATTTGGCAGAGTCAGTTTTTCAGTGTTGTTCTCCCCTAGAATCACCCTCAGTCTAGCAGGTTTTGGACTGGCCATGGCAATCTGAGAAAAGAGCAAAAACACATTTATGTGGGATAGTTTAACATTGGAAGCCTTTCCAAAACATTTATAACAAATCTACCAAATAACTCTTTTTTTTCTTTAAAAAAGCCTGCTATTTAATTTAGACATTCTTTAAAACTAATGGGTAGTGGGTTTTTTTTTGTTATTTTTTACAAAATTAAATTAATTTAATTATCTAAAAGAGAAATCAACAGTAAAATTTCACAATTTCTAAATCTACTATATTTACTATCTCACCCTTTACACGTGTATATATCTTTTTGCTGTAACAAGACGCATTCCTCTTATCCTGTAGTCTTCTAGTGGATATATATCTTTGAGGTCCAGTAGTTCTTTAAGCTTCAGTTCTTTGTCTGCTGATGTTTTGAGTTCAAAAGATCTGTAATGTTCCATATACCAACCATCAAGTTTCTTCACAACAAACATTAACTGTTCTGCCTGGATCAAAATTTGGATGATTTCAATAAACTCTGGCAGACCTCCCAATGAGCCATGGACCAAGATCATCCCAGATCTGTAATGAAGTCCATTAAATGTTGCACTTTTAGTTAGGCTAACAGTGTCCACATTTGAACATTTTTCCTTGAGAACATCAGCAAGTCCCTTGTCAAGAACATCAACAACTACAGTGGAAACATTTGTCACTTCCAGAGGTGGCTTACAGGACCCACACAAATGTAAATGATGTGCCATGTTAAACTGGTGTTTCTCAACAAGGGAAGAGAGCACATTTTTAAAACACTTGATATTCCTTGCAACCCTTTTAAAGAAGCTATGTTTAGCTTCAAAACGCATAGACCATAAGCCTACCAAAGGACCAAATTGGTGAATCAAGTGTGGGTAATGCTCCAAGAAATGATGTTTAGGTTTAAGGTCACAATGGGGAAAACATTCTTGAAAATGTGTTCTGTGCTCAGATATCTTAAAATCAAGATAAGCAAGTGAGTCTTCAGAATGAACAGGACAGACAACAAGTTCAATAATATCCTTTAGGTCTGTCAAGATATGCCATGCTGGCTCATCGTATGGAACTTTGTGTCCAATCAACAAAGGCAAAAAATCGTATCAAACTCCAGTTCTCATGTGCATTACCCCCAACACTTTTTTTGGATGCAAAATTCAGAGCAATGGGATGAGGTCGATTAGTTTTATCTGTCCCTTTGTACTTGAAAGATGATATTGCTTCATTTAACGTTGACAAAATGAAATACTTTTTCTTTATGAATACACCAAGGCACAAAGCTAATTCGAAAGGAACAACTCCTTCAAAAAGATCATGTACAATATCTGGAGGAAACCCTGTGGTAATGTCAAAATAAGACAAATGTTGTGATAGAACACAAGTTGACTTCACACCACAATAATTGGGTATTTCATTTTCTTCTAGAATTTTTAAGTGTTCCGCATGGATGCTTTTGGTTCTCAATGGAAATTCACCACTTTTTACCTCTGCAGTTTGAATTTCTGTTTTAGTTGCTAGGCAAAACCTGCATATGTATGACCCTGTGAAGTTTTCCACAAAGCCACCTATACTGTGGGCAGCAAGGTTGTCCGCAAACTATACAAGAAACTGTCCCCTTTACAACTTTTCCCAATTTTGACACAAAAACACCTTGTTGTTCCAGAATGACAAGTTCATTGATTAAAGGTTCTAAAACTTTTTCATAACCATAGCACTTCAGATCATTTGTTTTGATTAATGCAGCCAGATAGATGGAAGACAAAGCAGAGTTACATCCAAGTGGTAAATTTCCAAGAATCCAGTATAAAGCACAAATGTTATGCTTTCTTTTAGATGTACCCAGGGGATTGCAAATTTCAAAATCATCAATGTAAAGTATTGATGAAATGCTGTCCTCTTTAGACAAAAGTTCATTTTCTTAAAAAAATAACCCATCAAACAAAGGCTTGTATTGGTGTGTGATATCCCTTTGAATTTTATCAACAGTATTTAAATTATCAGTTTGATCCAAGATAGCCTGACAGTCAAGAACTTGCTGTAAAGTTTTTAAGATGGACACATACTGGAAAGACCTTTTGTTTTGTTGATCAAGAATATATTCTATAGGTTCTACCACTTTGAAATGTTTTTTGTAGAATGATTTGCGTCTCCAAGCAGTGGAAAGTGAGCCTTTACTACCTATTGCTATTTTTACAGGATTTGTTATACTGAGAGCACTGGCAATATTTTGAACAACTGATTGATCAAACTGGCAATTGTTTTTATGAAGTATTTGGTTTATGGTTTTGCATGTAATTGGCAGGGACAAAGGGCCAATTAAATAGTTCAACTCTTGCAAAAGCTCATCTATAGCTGCGTTTGACACAAGAAAACTGCTTTCTAACTTAAGTAGAACTAATGCAAGTTTAACCTCAATGTCCTTCTCCAATTTTAGGGCTTCACTGTTGTTCAATGTAAAATCAGGATTAGCCTCTGCACAACTTTCCTGATCAGAAATATCTTTATCACTTGCACGTAACTGTTCCCCACAACTTAACTGTTTGCTTTGAACAATACCAGGCTTAAATGCAGTGCAACTGGCAGAATGTTTTCTGCATTTATGACTTTTAAAGTTCTCATATATGTTTGTTTCATAAGCACAATCCAGAAACACACATTTGACAGTTTCAAATTTGACAAATTTGGTCAAGTGCAAAGGCAATAATGTCATTAATCGCTTCTAAGCACTAAAGAACTAAACCTCCCTTTTTCTCTTCCTGATATGTGGGTTAACCCGTGACGGTACAAGACGCTGTGGCGGGTAATCGCTAGTTTAAAACAAAAAACAAAAAAAAGGAAAAAGCCAACTTTCCCGAGCTGAAACATGTCGGTTGTTAATATATATTTAAAAGACGAATGTCATAATTATGAAAGACAAGTTCCGCTAAACAGATCAAAGTAGGTGTTACAGCTGTACAAGTCGAGTCAAACCGGTTAGCACACTTGGTCTGAACCGCCCCCACCCCATAGGATTTGACAGGAATTAAGGCGTTCGGCGGGAACTCAGCCTTCAAAAATTTTAAAATCGGCACCTGACGGTTAACCTACGTTTTGAATTGAACTGACATCCCGCCTCCAAATTAAAACTACAATAATGCCTCCACACATATATGAATGCCAGTGTAACACAAGATTTTTAAGCTCTAACATTTCTCTTGACACTAAAACTGAAAAGTACGCAGGGGTCTGCGATATCTGAACTCTGTTACGAAAACGTTTGATATCCGCCGACAAGCGAAACCAATCAAAATAACGGCAAAATTATTTGATTAAACACTTTCTTTAGGTTCTATATAAACCATACACAATTACTATATTTTCTAACTCAAGTTAGGTGGTAAAGAGATTACTTTTCTTTATGTCCAAAACCGGCTGTTTGCTAAGCAACATTTCATGTATTCCAAGAGCGAAGTTTCAGACAAACTTAACGAGGTCAACTGAATTCATGTTATACAAAACCAAAGTTAACTTTTTCATTAAACTTTTAAATATGCGAATTGTTAAGCGAATCTCTTCGGTCGAAACTCCTGAAAGCGGCGGGAGTCTGCAGTCGCTATGGGGCGCACGTACGTTTACCGTACGTGCTTACGTTATGATGTCATGACGCATTAACTGCTTCACCGACGCTTCACCTACTTAACTGAATTGAACTGAATAAAAGTAAAATAACTATTTCTGACAACAAAGGGTTATTTTTAAGTTTATTGAACTAAAAAAAAAAACTGTTTATTATCACCAAAGCAAATAATTAAATAAGATGAAAGTAAAAAAAAACTCTTCTTGTCAACTATAGCCTAAATACTCTTTTTAGAGTTCCTTTAGAATTATTTTGGGTTTGGTCACAAAAAGTAAGACACACTGTCGACAGTGAGACCCTTTAGTGGAAAACACTCAATGAGGAGTGTCCATCACCCCCATACAGTTGTCTCCCTATAAGAAAAATCTGTGAAGTGAAACAAACACTAAAATAAAATCCACTGAGTTTTATCAACAACTTCTCACTGTTAAAAGAGTCAAATCTGGTATTTTCTGAATGGAAATCATTTCAAATTTCAAGACTGCTGTCTGTTTGAGGTGATAATCTTATTAAAAATTAAAAAAAGAATCTCCAAACTCTAGATTGCACAAAGAAGTCTCAAAGACGCTCATCATCAGTCCTGGGTTTACCTGAACTGAATCTGAGTGTTGTTGAGAAGCAGCAGCTACATGCTCCTGTCTAACCAGAACCGCTTACCTCTTAGTAGTTGTTTTGAATGTTTCTGAACTTTTAATGTACGACGTTTTGTCTAACTGCAGTCATTTTAAGGCACTTTATAAATAAATAAGCTTTAATTTGAAAACATAATTTAGATTACTGCATCCATGGTGTTTTTGTGTGCTTCAGAGACCATCTTTCAAACTTTTGAGAAACCGACAGAAGACAGTTTTCGTAAAGTCAACATGCTGTCAGTCTGAGGCCAGTCGGATGGTTTCTAAAAACAGCATCACTTTGGTCAAAGTGACTGTTCAAAGTATACTTGTTCAGGTATATATTTACACAAATATATTTGGGTGCAGCAGAGATTGTTGCACCTTGTTGCTGTTCCATCTGCATATGGGATTTGTTGTGTGTTTGTAATATCCCAATATGTGTTTTGTGTGATTGTTGAGGAATGAAGATGTGTTGTTCTGATTTTTCTGAATGAAAATTCTGTTCACGCACAAAGTTGAATATATTTGTCAGACTGTTGTTCTGATGCAAGTTTCTAAATCCCTTTAACCTCAGCTAGACTTCAGTAGAAATGCTTGTGAATTGTGTCTGTAAACAAAAAGGCTGTGGTATAGTGGTTAGCACTCTGGCCTTACAGTGAAAACACTCCAGTCCAAACCCCAGAGGGGACGTTTCTGTGTGAAGTTTGCATGTTCTCCACATACATGTGTGAGTTTTCTCCAGCTTCCTCTCACAGACCAAAAACATGTTTCATAGGGTAACTGATGTCTCTGAATTGCCCCAGGCTGTTACTGTGAGTGTGCGGCTCTGTGACTGATTGGCAGCCTGTTCAGGGTTTACCCCGCCTTCACCCAACTGTACCTGAGCTGAAACCTGTGACACTGAAAGGGACTCAGCAGGTTGTGAAGATGTTGGATGGATGGATAATTTCAGTGTTTATATCTAGAAAATGTTTAAAAAAGAAATCTAATAAACATCCAAAAATATCCCAAGATTAGATTATTGGCAGACCTTTAAAAAGGATGATGATGTCATCACACTAAAATCAACTGAGGTCACGGGATGATGATGTCATCACACTTAGATCGATATAGGTTACGTATGATGATGCCATCACACTAAGGCTGTGTCCGAATTCATGCCCTAACCCCTAACTACTAAAAAACTATATAGTGTGTCACTATATAGTGCTGGACTATGTAGTGCCCTGGATTTTAAAAGCAATTCGGACACCATGCTCACTACTTTTTGGTCGCCGTTTTTCTTCGGGTGTTGTTTATATCGCGGTTGACAAACGGCAAAATGGTTGCATTGCCGCCACCACCTGGTCTGGAGGCGAAATCCTTTTTTTTTTTTAAACGCCGATGGTGACGTCACTCAGTTTCCGAAGAAAATAATACATATTAACAGTTTACGAGGGCCACTTATGAATCTACTTTTGTTTTAATGATGAAAACGATTCTGGTTTGTAAAAAAATATATAATTACAAACATGTTTGTGGCGATATTAAATGTTTCTGTTCATAAAAAAACTGTCAAATCACTATTCCACCAAAATGTTATATTTTCATTTTCGCGCCACAGAACCATTTACAGGCTCGTGCGAGTAAGTATTTGTTTGTCCTGTAGCTTACTGAAAATGCCTTCAAATTTCAATTTGTCCATGTTCCTGCTAGCAATAATTCAAATATTTCTGATAAGATCTAACCAAAAACGGGTCAAAATGAGGCACAGGCAGGCCAGGAGGAGAAGCAGACATCTGACAAGATTTATTCTGGCTGCCCTAGCCAGAAACGGACAACTTGTGAGTTAATTCTTAGCATTTATCAATAATTATGCTCAGGGTTACACCATCTGCTGGGCAAAATAGTAAACATTATTGTCCAAGACTGGATTATGAGTTATATATTTACATATTATAAATAAGTGCAACACTCTCTTGAGTTCAGGGAAAGTGTAGTGTGTTTTCGTCAAACCATATTAGCAATCCATACAAAGTGCTTTTCATCAGTTCATTTACAAAAATATTTTAAACACACTTGATTTAATATCATAAAAAGTATTTTACTATTTTACAAAAAGATATAAGAAAATCCAAAAACCCAGTCAAACAAAGAAATAACATGAGATTTGCCAGCATTACTAATGTATTAATAAAATGAATTATAAGACATCATAATAAACATACCCATTCCCAAATTAAACATGAATAAAATTATTAATGTTACATTTTACAGGGTCTTCCACGTCTTTACTGCTTCGCCAACCTTCAGGTGCCTGTCCTGGCCCTCTATGCTGACGGTCAGTCTGACACAAGACCAGATTTTCGGTTGACCCGCGGGACCATACGGCGTCTAGTGGAGCAGATTCGAGTTCCTCACACTCTGGGGTGGGAACAGGAGACTGAAGTCCTGGTGTTCCTTTTCTGGCTGGCGTCTGGCACATCTTACCGTGTGGTAGCCAGGGCCTTTGACATGCCACGCTCCACTGTGAGTGACATTGTCCACAGGACAGCAGACCACATCCTTCAACTGATGCACAGGGTCATTCGGGTCCCTGGAGTGGATGAACTGCCATTAGTTGCCACTGGATTTGAGCAGCTCGCTGGATCTGCTGCCTTCCAAAAGGTCGTGGGGAGCATTGACGGCTGCCACATTCGAATAAAGGCCCCAAATGTAAATGCAGCTTGTTATTTTAACAGGAAGCTTTTTTATTCCATTCACTTGCAGGCCGTATGTGACTCTACTGGTAAATTTTTAGATATTTTTGTTGGATATCCAGGATCAGTCCATGATTCACGGGTTCTGCGCAACAGCACCATGTTCATTAATAAAACATACCCACCTGAAGGATACATCATTTTGGGTGACGGTGGGTATCCCTGCATTGCACATCCCATCACGCTGCTGACACCCTACAGGGAACCTGTGAGGAATGCTGTTGAGGCTCGTTACAACAGACACCACGCCAGGGCACGCTCTGTGGTGGAGAGAGCATTTGGGATGATGAAGACAAGATGGAGAGCAATTTTCTTGGGGGCGTTGGAAGTAAAGCCAGTCTTTGCAGTTAAAATAATTGCCTGCAGCGCCATCCTGCACAATCTGTGCATGAGTGAAGGGGACTGCTTGGAGCCCACAGATATAGAGCCACTGCAGGAGGACACCAGGAACCAGCAGGATGAACAAAGTGGCGTCCGTCTGCGAGGACAAATCTCTGCTTTCCTGTCTGCTCCAACTGTGAGGCAAATGGCTCTTCAGGACCATGATTATTCTTAATGTTCCAAAAAAAATGTTAAAGAAAACATGTAATTGTTACCGTTCATCATTATATGTAAATAGTTTGTACATTGTTCAGATTGCAATAAGACATGCAAATTATTAGTTTTTGTAAATAAATTTATTTGATAAATTTCACATTTTATCGACAATTTTTTCAAGGAGACTTAGGAGCCTCTCCTCTCGCTCCTCCTGTCTCCTGGCCCTTTCCTCCTCTCTCCTGGCCCTTTCCTCCTCTCTCCTCTCTGCCTTCTCTAACAGGGTGATTAGGCCACCACGCCGTGGCCTCTTGGTGGAAGGAGCCATTTCTCTCTCCTCCTCTTCCTCCTCTTCCCCTGTCTGCTCCAGGTTTTGTGGCACTGAGGCAGGGGGTGGCACAGCAGATGTGGAAGGGCTCTCCACAACGGATGAGGCAATGAGGTATGGAGGCCTCACAGATGGCCTGCTGCCTATGGCCTCATTCATCAGGGAGTACCACTTCCACGAAGCTGCAGATGGTTCCCCTGCTTCTGTGCCACTGCCTGTGGGAGGCCTTATGAGTTCCTTCAAATATAAAACAAGACTAGTGAACAAAGAAGTGAATAAAACTACAAGGACCTGTCTAGGCCTTCATTTCCCAAACCTTATACGTTTTCTTTAAGTTTTCCCACTTCTTGGCTGCTCTGGCTGGACTTATGAGGTGGGTCAGCCCCATTTCCTGTATCACTGCTCTAAAAAACAAAAACCTTTACCACAATGAAAATAACACTTTAATGATAAATATATGAAGATTTTGGCTGTGAACATACTCCCATCCGGCAGCTGCTGCGAACCGTTTGCCTGAGAACAGGCTCTCTTTTTCCACCCTCAGGCGGATTAAATTTTGGACGTCCTCGTCTGTCCCTACATGTGTAAACACATTCAAAAAATGTCTAATCAACATATGACTAAGTAGAAATCACTCCATTTTTATGTACTACCTATTGCGTGGAATATTCCCGCCTTCAATGCAAAACAAAAGCGTTAGCGTTAGCAAAACGATAGCGTTAGCAAAACTGTAGCGTTAGCGAAAATGATAAGCTGCAGGATAATATACATCGTCGGTAAAATAATTACCTAATACGACATATATCACATTACATATCTAGCAATGTTATATTCTACTACAGATACCATACATTTATATGTCATCTCCCTTGAGCAACTTGCTTCTGCCATCTTGGAAGGAATTCAAACGCAATGCATTGTGGTCTATCTTTTCCAATGTAGTGTCCATCGATGTACACTAGTTTTTCGCAGAGGATTCTGGGACATTTCTAGTGCACTCGATTTTGTAATTCTGGATTCGGACACCACTACAAAATGGCGAACGCACTGTATAGTGCACTATATAGCGCGTAGTGAATGAATTCGGACATAGCCTAAGATCAACTGAGGTCACGGGATGATGATGTCATCACACTAAGATCAACTGAGGTCACGGGATGATGATGTCATCACACTAAAATCGATTGAGGTCACGGGATGATGATGTCATCACACTAAGGTTTACAGTTTTAAGGTCTCTGACCTCAACCGTCATCATCACAAAGGCCAAAAACAGTCAAATAGGACCAGAGTTTTACATCAGTTATGCATTTTTTGCATGAGTGACGCCAGTCGCCTTTCTGAAAGACAGTTTCATTTTCTTGCAGAACTTGGAGTTGAAAAGTTCATCAAGTGTTTTTGTCCAAAACCTTCCATTTGGTCAAACTCATCGATTTACAAGAAAACAACCTGTTTTTCACAAAGTGTCTTTCTTAAAAGAAGTGATTGAACAAAAGGAAGACAACATGAATAACTCGGACGAAATCTTCACGGAACACATCAACCTCCTCCAGCAGCACATAGCCGGCTTCACCAAGAAGCAACGCAAGAAAAAATCAGGCCTCGTCAGGACAATTAGAGGTCTGATCACCTTTCTGAAGAAAGAGAAGAGCGGGGCAAACGCAGAACAACAGCGATTAGCCCAGCAGCAGGAAGAATCTGCCAAACTGAAAGCTGCATTAGTTCAAACAGAGCAAGATCTTCAACAACAGAAGCAGCAAAGGGACATGGAAAAGGAGCAGTGGGAGAGAAAACACGCCTCCCTTTTGCAAGAAATGGCTCAACTGAAGAGTTTTCATCAGGAAAGGAATGCCACATTTGATCAATCGGAGAAGACATTCCTGGAAGAGAACACAGAAACTTTGACATAAAAAGAGACCATGCAGGCGGAGGAATCCACCAAGCTAAGAGCTGCCTTGGTCAACGCACAGAAAGACCTAGAAGACCACAGGCAGCAGTGTCAGAGGGAAAAGCATCTTCTTCTAAATGACCATCAGCCAGGACCAAAGAAGATCATTAGACCCAGTGCTTATGAACTTGAGGTCTTCGAGTTAAGAAGGGTGGTGGTTGAAGGAAGAGAGTTATTGAAAGACCAGGAGTACCGGTGGGAATATATAAACCATGAAATCGCCCAAGACAAAGAAAAAATAGATTTCAATCATCTCTACTGGGCCGTTACACAGTGTGCGTCCTGGGACATAAGACGTGCACTGGCAAAAACACAAAAAGAACAGGAGAAACAGAAGCAGCAGTGGGAACAGGAAAAGAGTGTTCTTCAAGAAACAGAAAACCAGCAGGAAGGAGAAAGACAACAGCAGCAGGAAGAAAGGTCCGCTCTGCTCCAGCAAATCGCTCAGCTCAAGGACGGAGTCAAAGATAAACAGGCCAAGATCCACAACGTTGAAGAGCTTTGTATCGACAAACTTCAACAATTTCAGCAGCAGGTGGACGAGCTGACGAAAGTTAGGCCTAAAAAGAAGTCTGTTTTTAGGAGGTTTCTGAGCCTGTTCAGAAAGTCTCACAAAGCAGACCAAGTGGACTCCTGAGAACTGGACCAGAACACCCCCCACCCCCAAGGGGACTCCTGAAAACTGGACCACCCCCCCACCCCCAACACAGACACCTAAAGATGTAGTTTATTTGTTCCCTGAAGACAAAACTCTTCTTTTCCCAATCCGATAAAGGTTCTGATTCTTCCAGATGATTTAGTCTTGAAGTTGAGTCATGGCATCAGAACTTAAAGTCTTCGTTTTGGGAATGATCAACAGTTTGCCAAAGTGGCTTCATCAGCTTCTCCTCAGACTGATGGAGCCACTCTGAATCCAGATGCCATGACTCAACCTTAAGACAACGTCCCAACGTGGGTTTTCTCCCGGAACTCGGGTTTCTCCCTCTGTCCAAAAATCCCCTAATTCCAATCCCATATAAAGAAAAAAATCAAAAGAATTGGAAAAACGGAAGCAGCGACTTGAAAAAAAAAGAGAAAAAAAAAACTGTGACGAACAAAGACTGACAGGAACGGACTTAAGTCTACAAGAAAAAAAAAAAAGAAAAAAAACAAAAAAAAGTGTGTATAACTCTATGTATATATATCTATGCTTTTTTATATATGTATGTGTGAAGGTTTTTGTGTGTGTGTATGTATGTATTTATGTACATATAACAAAATAAAGAAAAAACAAAACATTAAAAAAACAAAGGAAAAAAAATGAATTTTAATAGATGTAAATAAAAAAAAAAAACAAGAGGAAATTGTGTGTGTAAATATTTATGTACAAATAACAAATATGTGTTGTGGTGTGGTGTGTTGTGGTGTGTTGTGTGTGTTTGTGTAATGCAACCACAAGGGGTCACACTCCAGTGACCTCTTGTGCCGGTCCCAAGTCCGCATAAATGC
This sequence comes from Oryzias woworae, assembly GCA_016861445.1. NCBI lineage: Eukaryota > Metazoa > Chordata > Actinopteri > Beloniformes > Adrianichthyidae > Oryzias > Oryzias woworae. The sequence goes on along the minus strand of BOLG01001385.1, from coordinate 11,621 downwards.
AGAGGGATTGTGTGAGAGTATAAAAAACTGAACATGTGAATCATAAAAAGAGATTAGTTAAATATACTTCTATATAGACATATATTTATCAGAACCCCCTTTCTGAGTCGGAACCATCAAGATTCTCATACATGTCCAGTTATGCATAGCTGGAGTCCTGCTCTAGACCAAAGTACCTGGTAGGTGGGACCCTCCCCAAGGTCCCTGGAATCTTTTCAGGTCTGCAAACATTCCTCCTCCTGAGGAAACAGAGGCTGAGGACTGTCCATCACCCATGCTGGAGTTTGCAAAGGAGTCGAAGAGTTCCTCTGTGGCAAGGCACTGGGAGTGAATGGAGTCAGTCTCAGTCTCTTGCGACAGGTTGGACTCACTACCATTCTGAAGTTGCTCATGGTGAGAGGGGGCGTGGTGTGTGTGGGCTTATCCATGAGCCCCCAGCGCAGCCTCCAAGTGTTGGAGGTCACCCTGATAGATGAGAAGTTTGAAATTTACAAAGTGCGGGAGGCATAAGAGCTCCTGGAGAAAACCCAGCGAGATGTAGTTGGGCTAACCTCCACACACAGCCTGGGCTCTGAAACTCAGAATCTACCATGAGACGGTCCTGTTCCCTTTGCATTTACAGTGGGTACGGAAAGTAATCAGACCCCCTTAAATGTGTCACTCTTTGTTATATTGCAGCCATTTGCTAAAATCATTCAAGTTCATTTTTCCTCATTAACAGAGGACTTATCATCATCCAACAAAAAAATTCCCATTAAACATTGACTAGTTCTAGCCAAGAAAATGCCATTATTTTGTTGATTCATTCATGATGTTTGAATGTCACGCGACAATCATGGAGGACGCCAATTTCCTGCAATTTTGCCAAATGAGACATGCAGCGCCTCTAGTGACAGAAATGGGAGTTGCAGATGACGTAGTACACATACGTCATTCAGGGACATCAGCCGGGACTCTTCGCGCTTTACTGTGTATGATCAACGAGGAGTGATACCGGCTGTGTTGGACTAGAATGGTAATGGTTTATTTTAGAGTATTGTCAGCCTTATTTGACATAATTTAAGAGTGTTATCAGGAAGTATATCAAGCTGCTGTGGTAAGAACAATATGATGTTTTGAGCTTGTTCATGACGGTCCAAATAAGGTCCAACACATTTAAAAATTGGCTGATTGTAACACATTTAAAGAGACAGCAATAATAGCTGATAATTGAGATGGTCAAGAGTTCTAAATAAACAGCAAAACTTTGTATGAATTCTTGCATCTTTTGGTTGGTGATGGATGCTATGAAGATTCTTATCACCGTTTTCTTTTTTTTCTTCAAAAACATCCAACTCTCTGCAGCAATGGCTCTGGCGACCAGTCGGCATTGGTCATCACAAGCCGCATGAGCACTATTCAGTCTGTCCGATCCTCCAGGCATCATCATCACTTTGATTGTCACTTTCACTTTCTTCCGATGGTCTTTTTTCTCCCTCTGGATATTATGGTTCATACATATGTGGTTGAACCCCAAACACTTTATTGAAAAACTCCTCTTCATCTTCAGAAAATTGACTCCTGTCTCCTTCTGTGGCAGCCATTGTTGATGATGCTTTGTCCCAGAGTGACGTCACGCATCAGTGACACACATTTGCACACTCTGACCACTAAATGCGTTGAACGTGAACATGACGACCTCCATGACTGTCGCAGGAAATTCAAAATTATTTTTTATAGCTAACGTCATGAATGAACTGACAAAATAATGACATTTTCTTAGCAAGTACTACTCAATGTTTAAAGGATTTTTTTTGCTGGATGGTGATAGTCCTTCTTTAATATAAACACAGCTCCCCATATTGAAAAAAAAACTGAGAAATGTTAACATTTTTGCAGATTTATTATAAAGAAAATCTGAAATATCACATGGTCTTAAGTATTCAGACCCTTTGCTCGGTGTATAGCAGAGTTAACAGTCACAGAGTTGTTGTGAAGCCACTCCTTGGTTATTTTAGCTGTGTGTTTAGGGTCATTGTCTTGCTGGAAGGTGAACCTTTGACCCAGTCTGAGGTCCTGAGCACTCTGGAGGTTTTGGTCCAGGATATCCATGCTACTTGGTCGCATTCATCTTTCCCTCCATTGCAACCAGTTGTCCTGTCCCTGCAGCTGAAAAACACCCCCGCAGCATGATGCTGCCACCACCATGCTTCACTGTTGGGACTGTATTGGACAGGTGAAGAGCTGTGCCTGATTTTCTCCACAAACCCCGCTTAGAATTAAGACTAAAAAGTTCCATCTTGGTCTCATCAGACCTGAGAATCTTATTTCTCACCATCTTGGAGTCCTTCAGGTGTTTTTTTTAACAAACTTCATTCAGGCTTTCATGTGTCTTGCACTGAGGAGAGGCTTCCATCACTCTGGCCACTCTGCCATAAAGCCCCAACTGGTGGAGGGCTGCAGTGATGGTTGACTTTCTACAACTTTCTCCCGAATGCATCTCTGGAGCTCGGCCACAGTGATCTTTGGGTTCTTCTTTACCTCTCTCATCAAGGCTCTTCTTCCCCGATAGCTCAGTTTGGCCGGACGGACAGCTCTAGGAAAGGTTCTGGTCGTCCCGAACATCTTCCATTTAAGGATTATGGAGGCCAATGTGCTCTTAGGAACCTTAAGTGCAGCAGATATTTTTTTGTAAGCATGGCCAGATCTGTGCCTTTCCACAATTCTGTCTCTTAGCTCTTCCAGCAGTTCCTTTGACCCCATGATTCTCATTCGCTCAGACATGCACTGTGAGCTTTAAGGTCTTATATAGACAGGTGTGTGGCTTTCCTAATCAAGTCCAATCAGTAGAATCAAACATGACGAGACTCAAATGAAGGTGTAGAACCTGATGCAGATGAAAGGTGGAGAGTAGAACAAATAGCATGACTGTTTCCCACAAAAATGAGAAATGAATCCTGAAAAGTAGTTTGTTTTTCAAATTTCTATCAAAGAATACTTCAAGTCAAAGAGCAACCATGACCTCAAATCTCAAACACAAGCAAAACAAAGCAAAACAAGAAGCTTTTAAGTTGAAAGGGAACAAACACTTTAGTGAAAGACATTTACTAAGTCTGTCTGCAGTGTTGTTGTTGGTTGAAGTTAATGTTGTCCTTGCTTTTCTTTACTGGTTGAAAGCAGGAAAAGCAGGTAAACTGCAGCCCTCATTAGCCAAAGTTTTTTTTTCTTCATATGAGAGAGAGAAATCTCACAAAAAAAACCAGAATAAATGATCGTCTTCCAATCAGACAGAGAGGGAGCTCATGTTAGATTGATCTGATGGTTTCATCAGAGGAAATGGGACCTTCTCTGCCTCTGCTCTGTTTAAAGAGGCCTGTTGAGAAACAAGGGAGTGACACCGTTTTCAAAATCAAAGCAATCAGCTGTGACATTGATAGAATACACATGACAGAAAAATGTTTGCTTATCCCAGATTAACGGAGGATGAATTTAGATAGGAAACTCACATCTGAACCACAAACATCCATATTGATTACTGAAAGCTCATTCTTAACCTACAATAATGTCTCTTTTCTCTTTTTCTTCTGCCTTCCTTCTTGTTTTATTATAGAGACAATGATGTTATGAGAAGATACAGAATGAGATTCTTTAAAAACACTTGTAAGATTGTTTTGAAAAGGAATCCAATCATCAATAAAAGCCTGAAAAAACTATGGCAACCCACCCATCCGCTTTTACCTCCTTTTTGAAGATTGTTAAAAAAAATCACAAATAAAAAAGTGGAGCCAATGCAATTTATTATGTGACCACTAGGTGGCTGGTTACAAACATTAGGCTTTTTCATTTTAAAGTCCCTTTAGAAGAGAAATAAATATAGTTGAATATTTGTTTCAAAATATTTGTTTCACTAAAATAATGTTTTTTTTCCCTTTTTTAATGTAATTTAAGGTAAAATGTTGCTAAAACTTTGGGCGTGACCAGTTGTGACATCCAGCTGTTCTAATACTGCCTCAGTTTTACAACAAACCAAGAGAGAAAAATCTTACAGAAAGCCGGTGCATAACCGCCACACTCGCAGGGATTTTGCAGAAAGTGCACTTTAGCAAGCAGACCAAAAGAGAGAAAAGATTCAGACAAACTGGGCTGCTGAAAAAAAACCTTTTAATGTTTGCAGAAAAGAGGGGTTTATGATGAGAGTACAGAGACACTGAAAGAGAGATTTCAAAAAAGAGTTACTGCCATGGTCAATACAGTCAATAAATACAATAGAAAAAATGTCCACTTTTTAAAATAAAAATGCCAGAATTTGGGGAAATATATCTCCAAAAACAAAAGCATGTCAAAAAGCAGAGTCCTTTCTCTGCACACAAACATCCACAGGTTTGATGAAACCAAAGATACCAGCTGTTGCTCTATGTTTTCTGTCAAAACTGCATCATTTTATTGTTAAAGTCAACTTGGATCTTCACTAAGCTAAAGCTGCTGAAGCTCAAAGCTCCACGTTATTTGTCTAAACCAGCAAACTGAAGCATATTACCAAATGCAAGCATCATGAACCCAAACCCAATTCTAGCACGCTCCCTCCCCTAAGTCAGTCCTGTCATCAAATGAAAACTGATGGAGTTCACAGACTGAGCATATTTACACTTGCTCATGGCCTACGCACAGTTAGGTCACTGTAGTTATTGGGTTGATGCTGCAGAAGCTCCTCCCACTGTCACAACAACACAGCAACATGAAGAGAGACGGACAACAGAACTCTAGATTTCAGTGGAAAATGTCTTCCTTCACACAGACTGAAAGATCAGGTCTTCTTCTCAGGGACTGGTAACAATAGAAAGTCACAACATGACATTTATCTACTAGATAAAAAATAGAGACAGAAAATGCTGACTTGCATGTGCAGAAGGAAATCATCCTGGAAGTGAATGAAAATCCTCCTGGATGTGGAATAAACCTGAATGGTTTTGGTTAGTTGTAAAGTTTTGTCCTTTAGTTTTTATCATGTGAAATAACAGAGAAAACGATGGTCAATGTTTCCTGTCTGAGTGGTTTTTATTAGACTGAAGTTTATTTTCTTATCCTTTGCTGCACAACAGAGTCTAGTTGCTGATCAGAGGCAAAGTTCTTCAAGTCTAGAATTGGATTTATATTTATAGACTGAAAAAAAGATGGAACTCCACACCCAGTTAAGTCATGAGATGAAGCCATCAAAGTCTAACAGACAGAACAGGTCAAAGTACAGCTTTCCTTCATTTAGTTTCAAGTGAATCTGTTCCAACAGGAAGATCAGATTCAACACAGGATGCACGTTTTTAAAGGAACTTCAAAGAGCTGCAATCAAATGGAAAAGAAATCAAAATGATAAAAGTTTAACACTACTAGAGTTTCATTATTGTCAAGATTTAAAATCCATATTTGATAAATAAAGGGTTAAATTGGCCCAAAAACATGAAGATTTTGTTTCATTTCTTTTTTGAACAGTGAAGTGGAACTTTGCGGCTCTCACTGGGTTTTGATCAGTGAGAAATGATAATATAGAAATATTACCTCTGTGTAAAGCTTGATACTGTAATGCCATCAGAGAATGCAATAAGAGGCGTCCGACTCTGGACAAATGGATGAAAAATATCTTTTATAGCCAAAGCAAAATGTTGCTGTCATTACCTTTAAATCCAGCAACTTCAATGTATGACCCTTAAAAACAATCAACAAGTTTCATGAAAAAGGGAATTTATTGGTTGTTTTGGGTTGAGGTACAGAGTCTCACTCCAAGCTTTAATAAAAAGTTGGTCCGCTCTGACAACACAATAGACAAAGCTATTGAAATGAATTTCAGTCTATTTAAAACGTACACTTTAATGTATAATAAGTGTACTCAAAGAATCCCTTTATCACATGCTTTTTGTAGCATCTGAGGAGCAAAGCCAGGCCCTCTGTGTCTTCACCTCAAAGACCTTTATTCAAATCAAAACCTGCAGTTTGAAAAAGTTTACATTTACGCTCTGCAGAAAACCATGTCCGAGAATATGACACAGGTTTTTAGATTCTGGCTAAAAACGGCACAATCTTAATGAAAAGAGCGCCGGGAACGCTTTGGAAACAGATCCAAGTATAGTTGGAGTGGGACTTTAAAATGCTTCACAGAGATGAAATGTAACTAAAAAAACCCTTTGAAAGGTTTTGTGATCAGAACAGAGCTGATCCAGGATCACTTCATAGGTTTGTCCTGAACTAAAACATTCTTTGATAACAGCAGCAATGTTTGGATCAGCAGAAACATTCATGTTTTTGGTTTAAGGCTCTTTGTGCCAAATAACTGTCTGTCAAAATGATGGACAAACGTCATCATCCAATCAGTGATGGTTCTTCTTTGTTTCCTTTTTGAACATTTCATTTGGATTTCTGAAAATGACTTTTGTTTGTTGAAACATTTCTTTTTTTAGTGTTTTGGTTTGTGAAATTTCATTTTAATTTCTAAAACTTGTAGTTTTTTATTATTTGATTCTCTAATGAATTAGAAATGTAATTTATATTTATGATGGCAGCAGTCTGAGGCAGAAACAAAAGGCCTGATAGAGAAGAAACTGTTTCTGTGAGGAAAGGGCTCGTGGACAGGAACCTGACCTTCTGATGACCTTTGTTTGGAAGAAGCTGAAGCAGATTTTGGATTGAAACCAAAACATTTCAGACAAGAATGAAAGACGTCTGCAAAGTGGAGCAGGAGTGAGATTGAGGAGCAGCTCAGTCTCTGTGCTGGAGATGACAAGGATTCCACAGACAGACAGAGACGCTCCACTATCAGAACTTTGAGCTCCAGAAGCTTCTCTGCTGGTTTTCTGTCTTTTTCTCATTTAATACAAATAAAAACGATAAAAGAATCAAATAACTGACATAAAAACATGTATTTGTTTCTCATGCTGAACAGCAGCATCAACAGCATCTCCTTCTTTCATCCTTTCAGCTCCAAACATCCAGGAAATAGTCTGGAATGTTCCTGCAGCCTTGAACGGGGAATCTGCGCCCTCTGGTGGTCACTCTTAGAAACTCCAACCTGAACTCCAGAATGAAATGTGAACAGAAATGAATGGATTTGTTCCTGATCTGACATTTGAACCAACAAGCTCTTTTGCTGATGTTTAGTGGCCTCCAACATGTTTGGATCTTCATCAAAGTTGAGTCTGTTTCTGCAGAGTTCTGTAGAAATCACTCACACACTAAATCCATCAGAACAAGATGATCAACATGTTTGGATCAGAAAAACATCTGGCTTTCTCACAGCAGAAAAGAAAAGACATCTCCACGTCACACTGCAACAATCTAGGAGGGAATTATGGGATGTTTTCCAGCTGAAAAATGTGGCTCCATCTTCACGTTCACATCAACGTGTCAGAGGAACTCTTTCCTGGTTGAAGGAGTTTCCTTCAGGTCAAAATAGGATGACAGATCTCCCATCAGGCCTTGGGGCTCCTGACTTTAGGATGACTTCCTTCTTTCTCATAGAAACTCTTGGAAATCTCCTGTTTCATTGTCTCACATGCTTGTCCTTTTTTTAAGGGGAATAAAACAATCAGGAACTTGATTTTCTGAACGTGTACATTTGTAACACATGCTATTTTCTCCATTTCCTTAAAGATGTAAATGTATAAATCAAATCAATATCACACTCTTCTGACAGAAAGGCTCCTAAAACAATTGATATTTGTGAATCTTTGCTTGGATTTCTAGAATGAATCCTCCTGGCTGTTTGTTCCATTGACATAGAACTGGACGGATCATCTCTGATGTCACCCATACACTTCTACACTTTACTACTTGAAGCCTAAACTGTCAGCTCATAGGCGCTGCCATATTGGCAGGAATGAACTCCGCCCACGGGGAGGAGGGGCTTGACCGTAATCAGTGGTCTGTGGTTTCTGCCTCCAATGATCCTCCATGTTTACTGCCGGCATTATTTGGAACCGACCATCTGCTAACGTCTTCAGCTTTAGCTAAAGACTCCAGCTAGACAACGCAGAGGTGGACTGATATTAGCATCATCAATCTTTATTGGTAAGTACTTTTGGTGTCTTACACATCATTTGAGAAGCTTTGAAGTATAGAGTGAACAAACAAAAAGATCTTCTTTGATGTTTTTGAAATCCATCTGAAATGATTTTCTGAAGCCTTTCAGAGTAAACTATATCCATATATACCATCATAGATTACCTTTGACACACTAAAGAACAAATTCTTTATGAAATAGAAGTTATTTTCAAGACTACCGAGCTGCAGAAAAAAACGGCGGCTGGCGCTGGAGAAAATGGCGGATAGAGCTCACCTCATACCGGAAGAGGAAGTCGGTGTTGTTCTTTATCTTCAGAACCAAAGTTTTTTCTTTTCTTTATTGACAACATTTTAAACGACAACATTTTTCAATTTGGAACATTGAAATCCAAAACATGAGGCAGTCGAGCATCTTCCAAATAGAAAACTAGAACTAAGTCAGCAGATGAAACCAGAACCAGAGTTGTACTTTGATGGTTTTTACTTTTTATTACGATTATTTGAAGCTGAATTTTATTATTATGATGTTTTCTAAGCTGTTGCTGGATAAACAAAGTGTTACGGATCAGTAATATAGTTTTACAATAATTGCTAAACTGCATCAAGATCACAGACAAACCTCAAAAGAGACGAGAGCACAGATAGCAGCAGTATTTCTACAAAGAAGAAAAAAACTGTTCAGCTTCAGACAAGTTCATGGTTGCAGTGTTTAAACTGGATCAGATGGATTTACCATAAAACTTGATTTATTTGTGATGGACAGATCAATGTAAAGCGAATAAAACAAGGTAAAGCTACAACAGCTTCACAAACAAGTCAAACTAAACATCAACAATGAACTGCTAAAAAAAGAAGAAGAAAAACAACATTTTAATAAACCTGCTGGTCACTAAAAATGTAGGATTTTTTTTTTTTTGCTCCAAGCAAATCTGTCCAGCTCAAGATCCAATGAGGACACTTCTTCTTTGTTTCTTAACAATATCCAAGACCTGAAAAGTATTGATGAAGAGTAAAGGAGTCAGTGTGACAGCCCTCTCACACTGGAGGACGTCATGAACTCCATTTTTACCCTGAAGACCAACAAATCTCCTGCTACAGACGCTTTATCTGCAGAACTTTACCAAGCATTCTCTAATCATTTAGCTCCGTTCCTATTGCAAACATTTTTAGAAAGGAGAGAAAAGAATCCTCTTTCTCAAGGAGTAATAACTCTTATTCCAAAAGCAAAGAAAGACAGACTTTTAATTGATAACTGGAGACTGAATTCTGACTATAAAATGATGGCTTTGATATTCACTAATAGAATCAAAAGAGTTTTGGATCCAATCATCAGATATCACACGTTTTCTTTTTAATTTATTTAAACTTTGACAACAGAAACTCAAATCTTTCATGTTAATAAACACATAAAAAGGAGAATTCCTAAAACATCACTGTTATTTTTGTCTTTTTATGTCTTTCTCCCTGTTCAGAGACACAAACAGGATCCAACGCCTGACTGCCTGTTTGTCCCTGATCCACACATAGATCTATTTAATACAGAACTGATCCATGATTCCCTCAATCCTTGATTGGTCCAGTCACAAACTCACATCTTTTCATAACATGTAGATGAAAGAAGAAAGTGATGATCTAGAAAAGAATCGGTTTGTCTGCAGGTTCTTTGTTTCTCCAGATCCTGGAGCTGCTGAACATCTGAATCCAACTGATGTTTCAGATCAACACTCCAAGTTAGAACCAGAAGATGAAGTGCAGTTCTCCATCAGTCCACCGGGGGAGCTGCAGCACAATAACTGTCCACTTGATGCTGAGAGAGACAGTGGAGCTGATCTCAGATCAGTTCATGCTGCAGCTCTGACACTCATCTCCACTTCCTCTGATTCCTCCATCACTCTGCTCTCCACCTCCCAGGAACACCGTCCAGTCACAACATCTCTGCAGACCAGCTGCTGCTGATGCTGCCTCTGCTCCAAAAGGAAGGAACATCAGACTCACCTCTTCCACCTGCAGAGAGAAATGATAAAGACAGAGATGAAGGAGTGTCTCCTGATCTGGTCTGTCAGTCAGTGATGCAGCACAGCAGCAGGAAAAGAGCAGCAGGAGCTTCAGTTATGTTCAGAGCAGCAGCTTCCTGTCATCTTCACCTGTTGGAGCTTCTGCTGCTCTGATTGGCTGACTGTTGTCCTGAAGCCTGTCATCATTCTCCTCAGAGCTTCACTGAGAAGCTGCAGCTTCACAGGAAACTCTGCATCTTTGCTGTCAGACTAACTATTAGGACAAACACTCTGGAAGCAGCTGACTGACTCCAACCCTCTACTGACCTCAGAGTCTGCAGTTTGGAGTTTGGACTCTTCACCAGATCCTGGAGCTGCTGAACATCTGAAAGAATGAAGGTTGTTGTATCTCAGGTCCAGTTCTTGTCAGGTGGGATGTGTTGGACTTCAGAGCCTGAGACCAGAGCAGCACAGCTGATCTTTGACAAACTGCAGCTTCATCAACCTGAATCCAGAAGAAAGAGTTGAGTTTTAAGACAAAGTTCATGTTTTTCATCCTTTCAGTTCTTCTAAAGAGTTCAGAGCTGAAGAAGATCAGAAAGTTTGGAAAAAGTCCAAAGATGTGAAGCAACAGCAGCAGATCAGAAGAGTCCAGCAGAAGCAGAGAAGAAGAACATTCAGGAACATTCAGGACAACATGCAGCTGCTTCAGTAAAGAAGTCCAGATGTGTGAAAGTCAAACATCAGCCTGTGGCTGCATCCAAACCAACTGATGTTTCTGCACAAAACAGCAGAAAAAGTCCACTTCCTCTTTCTGCAAACAGCACTGAATCATGGGAGAATTTCAGCACCATGATGCTGGAAAGTCTTCATTCTGTTATTGGAATGAGTCCTGAACTTCCAGAAAACATCAACCTTCATCCACATGAGATCAGTTTGATCTTCAGGAAGCGAAGCTTTCCTCACATCTGCAGTGAAGAGGATGAAGAAGAGGAAACATCATGGCAGGAAATGCAGATTGAACTGACAGTTGGAAAAGGAATTTTCATTGGAATTATGAACCAAAAAAACCATGACGATTTCAAATCCAATGATTCTGCTTTGATTTCAAATGTCAGATTCAATTGTATTTCTTCATCTTGAATCCTAAATTGTAAAAATCATTTTCAAATGACATATGACACATTGTAAAGTGAATTGTTCTTTGAGAATTGAAGGTCACTTTGAATTATGGTAAAAAAAAACTTCCATAGGAAAACCTTGATCACCTTTGAATGGATCTGACACAAAAATCAAGAGAACAAAGTTTTAAACCCCTGCAGATATTTTAGAGGATGAAGATTCAAAACAAAGTTGCTGAGTCATGGAAACTTGTCAAAGAGACATTGAAGAATTTTCCAACATCAAAGCTAAAATAATTCTCTGAAGTTTCTGTTTGATCATTTGTCAGTAAAAAGTTCTGTTCTAAACCTGAACTGAGCTCTTCCAGAAAGAACCACTGATGATGAAAGTGAAGATGGAAACGGTGCTGACTCAACAGGAAAGGAAAACAGTTTGATTGAGTGAAGTCCAAAGTCTCAGCATCAGTTTAAGGTCCTGACA
>BOLG01001384.1:415000-607578 GCA_016861445.1 Oryzias woworae | reverse complement strand
GCTCGTTCAGTTTTTCTTATCGCTCGTTCAGTTTTCTTTTCGCTCGTTCGGTTTTTCTTTTCGCTCGTTCAGTTTTCTTTTTGCTTGTTCAGTTTTTCTTTTCGCTCGTTCAGTTTTTCTAATCGCTCGTACAGTTTTCATTATCGCTCATTCAGTTTTCTTTTCGCTCGTTCAGTTTTTCTTATCGCTCTTTCAGTTTTTCTTATCGTTCGTTCAGTTTTTCTTATCGCTCTTTCAGTTTTTCTTATCGCTCGTTCGTTTTCTTTTCGCTCGTTCAGTTTTTCTTATCGCTCGTTCAGTTTTTGTTATCGCTCGTACAGTTTTTCTTTTCGCTCGTGTAGTTTTCTGATCGCTCGTTCAAGTTTTCTTTTCGCTCGCTCAGTTTTCCTTTTCGCTCGTTCAGTTTTCTTTTCGCTCGTTCAGTTTTTCTTATCGCTCGTTCAGTTTTTCTTATCGCTCGTACAGTTTTTCTTTTCGCTCGTGTAGTTTTCTTATCGCTCGTTCAAGTTTTCTTTTCGCTCGCTCAGTTTTTCTTTTCAGTCGCTCAGTTTTTCTTATCGCTCGCTCAGTTTTCTTTTCGCTCGTTCAGTTTTTCTTATCGCTCCTTCAGTTTTTCTTTTCGCTCGCTCAGTTTTCTTTTCGCTCGTTCAGTTTTTCTTTTCAGTCGCTCAGTTTTTCTTATCGCTCGTTCAGTTTTCTTTTCGCTCGTTCAGTTTTTCTAATCGCTCGTACAGTTTTTCTTTTCGCTCGTTCAGTTTTTATTATCGCTCATTCAGTTTTCTGTTCGCTCGTTCAGTTTTTCTTATCGCTCGTACAGTGTTTCTTTTCGCTCGTTCAGTTTTTATTATCGCTCGTTCAGTTTTTCTTTTCACTTGTTCAGTTTTCTTTTCCCTCGTTCAGTTTTCTTTTCGCTCGTTCAGTTTTTCTTATCGCTCGTACAGTTTTCTTTTCGCTCGTTTAGTTTTTCTTATCGCTCGTTCAGTTTTCTTTTGGCTCGTTCAGTTTTCTTTTGGCTCGTTCAGTTTTCTTTTGGCTCGTTCAGTTTTTCTTATCGCTCTTTCAGTTTTTCTTATCGTTCGTTCAGTTTTTCTTATCGCTCTTTCAGTTTTTCTTATCGCTCATTCAGTTTTTCTTATCGCTCGTTCAATTTTTCTTATCGCTCGTTCAATTTTTCTTTTCGCTCGTTCAGTTTTCTTTTCGCTCGTTCAGTTTTCTTTTCGTCGTTTTTTTTTTTCAGTTTTTTTTTCTATCGCTTGTACAGTTTTTCTTTTCGCTTGTTCAGTTTTTATTATCGCTCGTTCAGTTTTTCTTTTCGCTCGTTAAGTTTTCTTTTCGCTCGCTCAGTTTTCTTTTCGCTCGTTCAGTTTTTCTTTTCAGTCGCTCAGTTTTTCTTATCGCTCGTTCAGTTTTCTTTTCGCTCGTTCAGTTTTTCTTATCGCTCGTACAGTTTTTCTTTCGCTCGTTCAGTTTTTTTTTCGCTCGTTCAGTTTTCTTTCGCTCGTTCAGTTTTTTTTATCGCTCGTACAGTTTTTCTTTTCGCTCGTTCAGTTTTTCTTTTCGCTCGTTCAGTTTTCTTTTCGCTCGTTCAGTTTTCTTTTCGCTCGTTCAGTTTTTCTTATCGTTCGTTCAGTTTTTCTTATCGCTCGTTCAGTTTTCTTATCGCTCGTTCAGTTTTTCTTATCGCTCGTTCAGTTTTTCTTATCGCTCGTTCAATTTTTCTTTTCGCTCGTTCAATTTTTCTTTTCGCTCGTTCAGTTTTTCTTTTCGCTCGTTCAGTTTTTCTTATCGCTCGTACAGTTTTTCTTTTCGCTCGTTCAGTTTTTATTATCGCTCGTTCAGTTTTTCTTTTCGCTCGTTAAGTTTTCTTTTCGCTCGTTCAGTTTTCTTTTCGCTCGTTCAGTTTTTCTTATCGCTCGTTCAGTTTTCATTATCGCTCGTTCAGTTTTTCTTTTCGCTCGTTCAGTTTTCTTTTCGCTCGTTCAGTTTTTCTTATCGCTCGTTCAGTTTTCTTATCGCTCGTTCAGTTTTTTTTCGCTCGTTAGTTTTTTTATCGCTCGTTCAGTTTTCTTTCGCTCGTTCAGTTTTTCTTTTCGCTCGCTCGGTTTTTCTTTCGCTCGTTAGTTTTCTTTTCGCTCGTTCAGTTTTTCTTATCGCTCGTTCAGTTTTTCTTATCGCTCGTTCAGTTTTTCTTATCGCTCGTTCAGTTTTCTTTTCGCTCGTTCAGTTTTTCTTTTCGCTCGTTCAGTTTTCTTTTTCGCTCGTTCAGTTTTTCTTTTCGCTCGTTCAGTTTCTTTCGCTCGTTCAGTTTTTCTTATCGCTCGTTCAGTTTTTTTCTCTCGTTCAGTTTTCTTATCGCTCGTTCAGTTTTTCTTATCGCTCGTTCAGTTTTCTTTTCGCTCGTTCAGTTTTTCTTTTCGCTTGTTCAGTTTTCTTTTCGCTCGTTCAGTTTTCTTTTCGCTCGTTCAGTTTTTCTTATCGCTCGTTCAGTTTTTCTTATCGCTCGTTCAGTTTTCTTATCGCTCGTTCGGTTTTTCTTTTCGCTCGTTCAGTTTTTCTTATCGCTCGTTCAGTTTTTCTTATCGTTCGTTCAGTTTTTCTTATCGCTCGTTCAGTTTTCTTATCGCTCGTTCAGTTTTCTTTTCGCTCGTTCAGTTTTTCTTATCGCTCGTTCAGTTTTTCTTATCGCTCGTACAGTTTTTCTTTTCGCTCGTTTAGTTTTCTGATCGCTCGTTCAGTTTTTCTTTTCGCTCGCTCAGTTTTTCTTTTCGCTCGTTCAGTTTTCTTTTCGCTCGTTCAGTTTTTCTTATCGCTCGTTCAGTTTTTCTTATCGCTCGTACAGTTTTTCTTTTCGCTCGTTCAGTTTTCTTATCGCTCGTTCAGTTTTTCTTTTCGCTCGCTCAGTTTTTCTTTTCGCTCGCTCAGTTTTTCTTATCGCTCGCTCAGTTTTCTTTTCGCTCGTTCAGTTTTTCTTATCGCTCCTTCAGTTTTTCTTTTCGCTCGCTCAGTTTTCTTTTCGCTCGCTCAGTTTTTCTTTTCAGTCGCTCAGTTTTTCTTATCGCTCGTTCAGTTTTCTTTTCGCTCGCTCAGTTTTTCTAATCGCTCGTTCAGTTTTTCTTTTCGTCGTTCAGTTTTTCTTATCGCTCGTTCAGTTTTCTTTTCGCTCGTTCAGTTTTTCTTATCGCTCGTACAGTTTTTCTTTTCGCTCGTTCAGTTTTTATTATCGCTCGTTCAGTTTTTCTTTTCGCTTGTTCAGTTTTCTTTTCGCTCGTTCAGTTTTCTTTTCGCTCGTTCAGTTTTTCTTATCGCTCGTACAGTTTTTCTTTTCGCTCGTTTAGTTTTTCTTATCGCTCGTTCAGTTTTCTTTTCGCTCGTTCAGTTTTCTTTTCGCTCGTTCAGTTTTCTTTTCGCTCGTTCAGTTTTTCTTATCGCTCTTTCAGTTTTTCTTATCGTTCGTTCAGTTTTCTTATCGCTCTGTTCAGTTTTCTTTTCGCTCGCTCAGTTTTTCTTATCGCTCGTTCAATTTTCTTATCGCTCGTTCAATTTTCTTTTCGCTCGTTCGGTTTTCTTTTCGCTCGTTCAGTTTTTCTTTTCGCTCGTTCAGTTTTCTTATCGCTTGTTCAATTTTTCTTTTCGCTCGTTCAGTTTTCTTATCGCTCGTTCAGTTTTTCTTTTCGCTCGTTAAGTTTTCTTTTCGCTCGCTCAGTTTTTCTTTTCGCTCGTTTTTTTTCTTTTCGCTCGTTCAGTTTTTCTTATCGCTCGTTCAGTTTTCTTATCGCTCGTTGTTTTTCTTTTGCTCGTTCAGTTTTTCTTTTCGCTCGTTCAGTTTTTCTTATCGCTCGTTCAGTTTTCTTTTCGCTCTTTCAGTTTTTCTTATCGTTCGTTCAGTTTTTCTTATCGCTCTTTCAGTTTTTCTTATCGCTCGTTCAGTTTTTCTTATCGCTCGTTCAATTTTTCTTTTCGCTCGTTCAATTTTTCTTTTCGCTCGTTCAGTTTTCTTTTCGCTCGTTCAGTTTTTCTTATCGCTCGTTCAGTTTTTATTATCGCTCGTTCAGTTTTTCTTTTCACTTGTTCAGTTTTCTTTTCGCTCGTTCAGTTTTTCTTATCGTTCGTTCAGTTTTTCTTATCGCTCGTTCAGTTTTTCTTATCGCTCGTTCAATTTTTCTTTTCGCTCGTTCAATTTTTCTTTTCGCTCGTTCAATTATTCTTTTCGCTCGTTCAATTTTTCTTTTCGCTCGTTCAATTATTCTTTTCGCTCGTTCAATTTTTCTTTTCGCTCGTTCAGTTTATTTTCGCTCGTTCAGTTTTCTCTTATCGCTCGTTCAGTTTTTCTTATCGCTCGTTGTTTTCTTTTCGCTCGTTTTGTTTTCTTTTTGCTCTTTCCGTTTTCTTATCGTTCGTTTCAGTTTTTCTTATCGCTCGTTCAGTTTTTCTTATCGCTCGTTCAGTTTTCTTTTCGCTCGTTCGGTTTTTCTTTCCGCTCGTTCAGTTTTTCTTATCGCTTGTTCAATTTTTCTTTTCGCTCGTTCGGTTTTTCTTTTCGCTCGTTCGGTTTTTCTTATCGCTCGTTCAGTTTTTCTTATCGATCGTTGTTTTTCTTATCGCTCGTTTGTTTTTTCTTTTCGCTCGTTTGTTTTCTTTTCGCTCGTTCAGTTTTTTTTTTCGCTCGTTCAGTTTTTTTTTTCGCTCGTTCAGTTTTTCTTATCGCTCGTTTGTTTTTCTTTTCGCTCGTTCAGTTTTTCTTTTCGCTTCGCTCAGTTTTCTTTTCGCCGTTCAGTTTTTCTTATCGCTCGTTCAGTTTTCTTATCGCCTCGTTCAGTTTTTCTTATCGCCGTTCAGTTTTCTTTTTCGCTCGTTAAGTTTTCTTTTAGCTCTTTCAGTTTTTTCTTATCGTTCGTTCAGTTTTTCTTATCGCTCTTTCAGTTTTTCTTTATCGTTCGTTCGGTTTTTCTTATCGTTCGTTCGGTTTTTCTTTTCGCTCGTTCGGTTTTTCTTTTCGCTCGTTCGGTTTTTTTCTTATCGCTCGTTCAGTTTTTCTTATCGCTCGTTGTTTTTTCTTTTCACTTGTTCAGTTTTCTTTTCGCTCGTTCAGTTTTCTTTTCGCTCTTTCAGTTTTTCTTATCGCTCGTTCAGTTTTTCTTATCGCTCGTTCAGTTTTTCTTATCGCTCGTTCAATTTTTCTTATCGCTCGTTCAGTTTTTTCTTATCGTTCGTTCGGTTTTTCTTTATCGCTCGTTCAGTTTTCTTATCGCTCGTTCAGTTTTTCTTATCGCTCGTTCAATTTTTCTTTTCGCTCGTTCAGTTTTTCTTATCGCTCGTTGTTTTTCTTTTCTTTTCGCTCGTTTAGTTTTCTTTTCGCTCGTTTTCTGTTTTTCTTATCGCTCGTTCAGTCTTTTCTTTTCGCTCGTTCAGTTTTCTTTTTGCTCGTTCGGTTTTTCTTATCGCTCGTTCAGTTTTTCTTATCGCTCGTTGTTTTTCTTTTCGCTCGTTTCAGTTTTTCTTTTCGCTCGTTCAGTTTTCTTTTTGCTCGTTCAGTTTTTCTTATCGCTCGTTCAGTTTTTCTTATCGCTCGTACAGTTTTTCTTTTCGCTCGTTCAGTTTTTCTTATCGCTCGTTCAGTTTTCTTTTCACTCGTTAAGTTTTCTTTTCGCTCGTTCAGTTTTTCTTTTCGCTCGTTCAGTTTTTCTTATCGCTCGTTCAGTTTTTCTTATCGCTCGTTCAGTTTTCTTTTCGCTCGTTCAGTTTTTCTTTTCGCTCGTTCAGTTTTTCTTTTCGCTCGTTCAGTTTTTCTTATCGCTCGTTCAGTTTCTCTTATCGCTCGTTCAGTTTTTCTTATCGCTCGTTGTTTTCTTTTCGCTCGTTTTGTTTTCTTTTTGCTCTTTCAGTTTTTTCTTATCGTTCGTTCAGTTTTTCTTATCGCTCGTTCAGTTTTTCTTATCGCTCGTTCAGTTTTCTTTTCGCTCGTTCGGTTTTTCTTTTCGCTCGTTCAGTTTTTCTTATCGCTTGTTCAATTTTTTCTTTTCGCTCGTTCGGTTTTTCTTTTCGCTCGTTCGGTTTTTCTTACTCGCTCGTCAGTTTTTCTTATCGCTCGTTGTTTTTTCTTATCGCTCGTTGTTTTTCTTTTCGCTCGTTTTGTTTTCTTTTCGCTCGTTCAGTTTTTTTTTCGCTAGTTCAGTTTTTTTTTTCGCTCGTTCAGTTTTTCTTATCGCTCGTTGTTTTTCTTTTCGCTCGTTCAGTTTTTCTTTTCGAATCGCTCAGTTTTCTTTTCGCTCGTTCAGTTTTTCTTATCGCTCGTTCAGTTTTTCTTATCGCTCGTTCAGTTTTTCTTATCGCTCGTTCAGTTTTCTTTTTGCTCGTTAAGTTTTCTTTTCGCTCTTTCAGTTTTTCTTATCATTCGTTCCGTTTTTCTTATCGCTCTTTCAGTTTTTTCTTATCGTTCGTTCAGTTTTTCTTATCACTCGTTCAGTTTTTCTTTTCGCTCGTTCGGTTTCTTCTTTTCGCTCGTTCGGTTTTTCTTATCGCTCGTTCAGTTTTTCTTATCGCTCGTTGTTTTTCTTTTCACTTGTTCAGTTTTCTTTTCCCTCGTTCAGTTTTCTTTTCGCTCTTTCAGTTTTTCTTATCGTTCGTTCAGTTTTTCTTATCGCTCTTTCAGTTTTTTCTTATCGTTCGTTCAGTTTTTTCTTATCACTCGTTCAGTTTTTCTTATCGTTCGTTCGGTTTTTCTTATCGCTCTTTCAGTTTTTCTTATCGTTCGTTCAGTTTTTCTTATCGCTCGTTCAGTTTTTCTTATCGCTCGTTCAGTTTTTCTTATCGCTCGTTCAATTTTTCTTTTCGCTCGTTCAGTTTTTCTTATCGCTCGTTCAGTTTTCTTTTCTTTTCGCTCGTTTAGTTTTCTTTTCGCTCGTTCGGTTTTTCTTATCGCTCGTTCAGTCTTTCTTTTCGCTCGTTCAGTTTTCTTTTTGCTCGTTCGGTTTTTCTTATCGCTCGTTCAGTTTTTCTTATCGCTCGTTGTTTTTCTTTTCGCTCGTTCAGTTTTCTTTTCGCTCGTTCAGTTTTCTTTTTGCTCGTTCAGTTTTTCTTATCGCTCGTTCAGTTTTTCTTATCGCTCGTACAGTTTTTCTTTTCGCTCGTGCAGTTTTTCTTATCGCTCGTTCAGTTTTCTTTTCACTCGTTAAGTTTTCTTTTCGCTCGTTCAGTTTTCTTTTCGCTCGTTCAGTTTTTCTTATCGCTCGTTCAGTTTTTCTTATCGCTCGTTCAGTTTTTCTTTTCGCTCGTTCAGTTTTTCTTTTCGCTCGTTCAGTTTTTCTTATCGCTCGTTCAGCAAGCATGTTGCTGTCATGCTATCCTAACTCCTCTATGGCCCAAAAAACCTCAAAAGATGCCAAAAAAAGCTAGTATGTTGCTAAAATGTTAGCATAACTTAAATGTATTAATACCAGTATGAATGTCCTGAATATGCTGAACGTTTTGATACCAATATTGTATAGGTTCTAAAAATGCAGAAAACATTTGAAGAAATTAGTAAAAGAAAATCATTAAAATTGCATAATATATTAAAGTGCATAATAGGTACGAATACCAATAGTACAAGTACAAATGTGCTGAACGTGCTGAATGTTATGAAATTAATATTGCATAGGTTTAAAAGTGCACAAAAATTTTGAAAAATGTATTTTCAAAAAATTATAAAAATTGCATAAAATTTTAATATGCGTAAAAGGCATGAATACCAAAAGTACAAATATGAAATTCATCAATGTGCAGCACGTTTTGATACCAATATTGCATATGTTCCAAATGTGCACAAAGAATTGGAAGCATTTGGGGAAAAAAAAACAAAAACAAAAAATCGTATAAAATTTCATAAAATGTTAAAATGCGTAAACGGTACAAACACCAAAAGTGCAAGCATGAATGTCCTTAACGTGCTGAACCTTTTGACGCAAAGATTGCATGAGTTTTTATAATGTACAAAGAGTTTTGTAGGATTTGAAAAGATTCCTATTCAATTTCAATAGGCCAAAAATAAAAATCGCATTAATTGCAAAAAAAATCTTAAACACTGTAAAATTTACGAAAACTAAAAGCAGGCCCGGCTCTTGGCTGCATTACACCCTAGGCAAAAAAAAAAAAAAAAACCCCTTCCCCCCGCACCAGCACAAAAACACACACATGCATGCACCCACATCCCCACAAAACCCCCACCACAATCGGGGAACAGAAACAATGCAACTGCCTGGATTATGTTGCAATAAGAATTTATTTATTTTAACTCTCAAAACTTAAATAATAATCAGTTGTGATTATTATAAAAAAAAAAAACACCACAAATGGGGTTTGACCAAAATGCAGGGGAGGGGGATAAATTTCCAAGCAGTTGAATGTAAATTAAACAGACAAACCTTAAAATATCATAAAGTTAAAAAAAAAACTAAAAACCTTAGCCTACAAATAAAATTTGTCGCCCCTCCAGCAGATGGCGCCCTAGGCAGACGCCTAGGTCGCCCATGCCCAGGGCCAGCTCCGACTAAATGTTCAAGCAGTAATATCCTAAACTCACACAATAACTGCAGCGAATCCCTGGAGACTCTGATGTATAACTGAACACGTGAAGGTCAGTTTACCTCCAAAACGGCAAAGGCCGGTGACTGGGCCGAGGTCGCCCTCTGGAATTGGGTCAGCCAGTATCGAGCCTCTCGCGGATCTCCTCCTACTTCATTGAGAAAAGCCCTTAACATCGCGGTAAATCAGATTCCGGTTGGTCGGTGCATGCCGGTCTGCAGCGGAGATGCAGCCGGTGTTTTCCTGCTGGGCCAGAGCCGCAGCTCTGCCTCCTGCGCCGGCTGCGCTGAAGCTCGCCATGCGGCGCTGGGGAACGATCAACCTTCGGTGCTTATAACCGGAGTTCTGGGCCAGTGTCGCAGAACATGGGCTCGATAGGTATTTCCCCGCCATTACCATGGCTCGACAGCCAGCGGAACCGCTATTGACTTTGGACATGGCAGGAACCGGGTGTCAGCAACCACAGTTGGACAGCGTGAGGCAGAGCTACGGCCGCAGCAGAAATCTGCAGCTGTCAGCGCAGACGCGCTCTTTCACCGCTGCTGCGTTGGCAATTCTTAAATGTCAGCGGGCTGGCCCCGTGTGCGCGCTGTCCAGTTTGAAAAGGCAAACGAGCACGATGGATCCCGTTAACTTTTATCACAGTAATAAAAATAAAATAGAAAGAAAAAAAAAACCTAGAAGCAGGAGTGTTACTATATATTAAGAGGTGGGAGGGGGCTCAGCCCTCAAGAGATGCACACAATACAATATGAACAAACGTAGTGCATTTGCTATCATCTGTGCAATATTTCCCTGTTTGCATCTTTACTTATACCATCTTAAACATCGTTAAACTCGAAAGTAAACATTGTAAACTTAAAGGGAATTTTAAAAAACAAAATTGTAAATGTGAAAAAATAGATTTTAAGCTTGAAAGTAATATTGAAAATTTGAAAATAAATCAAATCAAAAGCAAATTTAATACTTTAATAAAAAGAAATATTTCAACCTGGAACTGTTAAAGATTAAAAAAAATTGTACTGTGAAACTTTTTTTTTTTTTGTTTCTCCCATTTTCCTTTCAGTTTTTGCTGCTGAGCTGATCCTATTTTTACTTGGGGGTGGGGCTCTGAGCTCATTGGCTACCGGGACAGGATTTCCCATGATTCCCAAAAAGGTTAAAGTAATGTGACGTATTTTCTGTTCTGGAATGGTGTCTGTTCATGTGCCACCCCACTCTGATGTACCAAAACTTTGGGAGAGTATTATCGTTACCGTACTGTTGTCTGTCACTATGTCTGTCACTATAGGCGATGCGCCGGATAGAAGTGCAATTGTGACTGAAGTGGATTGGTTAGGAATCTACCTTGAAAAAGTTAAGCCCCTACACCCCCTGCTGCACAGGTCATGAACTGTCCTGGTTCTAAGATTTCACTCTTTGGTGCCACCTTTTGTAAATCTGATCAAATGACTGATTTTTCCGTTTCTTACATAGGTTAAACATTACAGTTAAACACTAATTTATAAGAAGTTTGTGCTTATGGCTAATAATAATTGGCTAATTTGCTAGTTAATTTTTGAAGTTGATTTTAATGAATAGGAATGTCCACTGACATAATTCTTGTCTTGTGTCCATAGAATCAACCTGGAAGCTGTACCACAAGACTAAATGATCTGACCTGAAAAATGAACTTCAGAGCTGCTTATAAATACTCAAGACTCTTGAATGTGTAGAAGAGTGATTGTGCACAATAACAATGTATTTTTGTTGAGTTATATGAAAACTAATTGGATATTTTCCCTTTAGCTACAGAGGAAAAACATCCAAATGGACAGTAACGTGGTCATGGAGTTGACCGGCATCTGCTTCCTTACACTAATAATCTAACATACCCAAATATTCCTGTATATTTCTAATATTCTCTGTTCATGTACCATCTTTTAAATGGTCATGTACATTTTTATTTGAGATCATTTTAAATAAACTTACAGCTTAATCTGAGTTTTTGTTTAATATACTGTTTTTATTTCATTTTCTGTCTGCTTTTTGTAATAAAGTGATGTGTGTTTAGTGCTTACAAGCTAGAACAACAAATCAGGATTCAGTGTGAATCCTGGCTCAGAAAACTGTGCAGACTGTCTGGAAATGCCTTGGGATTCCCCTCCAGAGGAAGTGTCCTTTGGAGATAAACACTTTTGCTAAAGCTGCTGCCCTGAGTCCTGATGGCTGAAGAACCTGGATGGATGCAGTGTTGTAATACTCAGGGCTTTAAGTGGACAACAAGAAGTAGCGGTACTCTCTTTCATAGAAGTCGAAACATAAAATGCAGAGAATCTTGAATGTAAAATTTGATCAATTAAAAAAACTATTTTTTTTTCTATGTATGTAATAAGAAACAGGGAGCTCAGGTCAAGTCTATAAATAAATGTAGTCATACATCAACTGTGTACATAAAATTATTTTAAATGGGTTTACAATTACAACATTGATTTTTCTTTGATTTAATAATAAGCAAACTGGCAACAACAACAGTGTAACAAAAAATGTAAAATGTTCTTGAAGTGATTCTGTAAATAAATAAAATGTGCTCATCAAAAGACTATCAAAATAAATACATAAAAGAATAAATAAAATAAAACATATTTATAAAAATAGCATAACTTAAAAACAGTATACTTTCACTTTTGTATAACTTATTATAAACATACATAGAACATCCAAGACAAAATCTGAGTAAATTTGTTTTGTCCTGTAAAAGATTCATGATGTATAAATGACAAAATGAACCAGAGCATGTCAAAATAAATAAATAAACAGCAAATACATTAACAAACATTTTTCTTAGTTGTTCTCTTTAGAAAAGGTTCCAGCAGATCTTGGGGTTTCACTTTTCTTACACTTGGGGTTTCACAAGTTAACTTCTAAAGGCATCAATAAAACACATAACCACAGATGATTTGTGATTCCTGTACTTATGAGTTATTTTGTTGCATAAATGCAAATGTCTGTCTGATGTTTAGCATTAAAATCTAAATGATCATCAGTAGAAAAATTAAAATAACTAAATGTTTCAAGTAAAATAATTTCTAATGATAAAGTAATCTGAGTGATGCTGATTTTAATGAACACAACCATTTGTATAAATACAAATCAGTGATTCACTATTTGCACAAAGAGTTACAAAATACAAAGATGCCCTTCATTGAGCTCCTACCATTTCTGATCAGCATCACTTTCAAATACAAAAACTTTCAGGACACTGTTTCCCACAATGCCTTGTTTTGTAGTCATTCTGCTGCGTTGCCTAAGTGGGCGCCTTGCACCCTCCCCCTTCTCAAATCTTTATGATGATTGACATGTGATGTTGGAGCACAAAACTAACTAGCATACACCGCATACCAGTTGACCCCCCCGTGTGTTGGAAAACATAGAGTTTAAAAGTGTAAAGCTCATATGCATAAGAGCTTACTGTTATAGTGAGACATATCAATGGTTGATGCCTTTTACTGTAAGCTAGTGGGTGTAGGGTAGTCTACCATTATACTATGTATAGAGATGGGATTTATGGCTCTTTTAAGGGATTCAAATTATGTGGATCAGTTCATTTCATAGCTCCATAGACTGGGTCTTTTGGCTTTTTTTTTTTGGTATTTATTCACTTTTAAAAAGCCATCCTGGAGCTTATTCATTTTATCCTTGAAATAATTACAGTGAGGATTGATGGGCTGAGATCTGGATCAGAATAATTCAGATTTCAACAAGTAGCTAATGCAGGACTAAACAATTTATCAATTATGTGTTGCACTGGGATTCCAAAGTAAAAAGAATAAGCATTAAGAATTGAAACTCATTTGTACAACTTACTCTGCAATAATAAAAGTAATTAATCTCTCTGTGGTTTGGGTGGCAGTCGAAGGCAAGAGCCTTGGCGGACAATGGTGGACAATGACAGTAGCACCTGGAGGGGCGTGATTGTCGGGAACGACTCTCTTGTTCCAAACCCGAGCGGTGTTTTGTTGTTGGACTTCTGTGCTCGTCATTGTTTGTCCATAACATACACCATGTTTGAGCAAAAGGGTGTCCATCAATACACGTGGCATCAGGACACCCTAAGCAGGAGATCGATGATATACTTTGTAGTCATTTCAGGCGACCTTCTGGCGTGTGTCTTGGACACTCGTGTAAGAAGAGGAGCAGAGCTGTCCACTGATCAGTACCTGGTGGTGAGTTAGATTCGTTGGCAGGGAAAGAGGCTGAAAAGACTTGACAAACCCAAACTAACTGTGAAGGTCTGCTGGGACATCTGGCTGAGCCCTTTGTCAGGGAAGTCTTTCACTCCCTGATCCTGGAGAGCTTCAAACAGGTACAGAGAAAGGCTGGTGACATTGAGTCTGAATGGACCATGTTCTCCAGGCAAAAACTCGGTCCTGGGAGGAGTTCGGTGAAGCCATGGAAAAGGACTATCGGTTGACCTCGAAGAGGTTCTGGCAAACCGTCCGGCGCCTCAGGAGGGGGTAGCAGTTTTATGCAGGCACCATTTTCAGTGCAGGTGGGGAGCTGCTGACTTCGACTGGGGACGTTGTCGGGCGGTGGAAGGAATACTTCGAGGATCTCCTCAATCCTGCTGACACGCCTTCTCTTGAGGAAGCAGAGGCTGAGAGCCTTGGGGTGGGGCTGTCCATTACCCAAGCTGAAGTCACCGCGGTAGTCAATAAGCTCCTCGGTGGCAAGGCACCGGGAATGGACGAGGTTCGCCCTGAGTACCTCAAGTCTCTGGATGCTGTGGGAGTGTCTTGGCTGACACGTCTCTGCAGCATCGCGTGGCAGTCAGGAACAGTACCACTGGACTGGCAGACAGCGGTGGTGGTTCCCCTTTTCAAGAAGGAGGACTGGGGAGTGTGTTCCAACTACCGGGGAATCACACTCCTCAGCCTCCCTGGGAAAGTCTATGCCAGGGTACTGGAGAGGGGAATCCGTCCAATAGTAGATTCTCAGTTTCAAGAACAGCAATGCGGTTTCCGTCTGGGTCGTGGAACTGTGGATCAGCTCTACACCCTGTCTAGGGTACTGGAGGGTTTGTGGGAGTTCGCTCATCCTGTCCATATGTGTTTTGTGGATTTGGAGAAGGCGTTCGATCGGGTGCCCCGAGGTGTCCTGTGGAGGGTACTTTGGGAGTATGGGGTCTGGTCTCTGTATGACCAGAGTAGGAGCTTGGTCCGCATAGCCGGCAGTAAGTCAGACCTGTTCCCGGTGCATGTTGGACTCCGGCAGGGCTGAACTTTGTCACCGGTTCTGTTCATAGTCTTTATGGACAGAATTTCTAGGTGCAGCCAGGGGCTGGAGGGGGTCTGGTTTGGGAACCACAGGATTTCCTCTCTGCTCTTTGTAGATGATGTTGTCCTGTTGGCTTCATGGAGCCAGGACCTCCAGCATGCATTGGAACGGTTTGCAGCCAAGTGTGAAGTGGCTAAGATGAGGGTCAGCACCGCTAAGTCTGAGGCCATGGTTCTCGACCGGAGAAAGGTGGTTTGCCCTCTCTGGGTGGGTGAAGGGCTCCTTCCCCAATGGAGGAGTTTAAGTATCTTGGGGTCTTGTTCACGAGTGAGGGAATATCGGAGCGTGAGATCGGCAGGCGGATTGGTGCTGCGTCCACCGTCATGCGGTCGCTGTACTGGTCCGCCGTGGTGAAGAGAGAGCTAAGCCAGAAAGCAAAGCTCTCAATTTACCGGTCGATCTACGCCCCAATACTCACCTATGGTCATGAGCTCTGGGTCATGACCGAAAGAACAGGGATCCAAGCGGCTGAAATGAGCTTCCTCCGTTGGGTGGCTGGGCGCTCACTTAGAGATAGGGTGAGAAGCTCGGTCACCCGGGAGGAGCTCGGAGTAGAACTGCTTCTCCTCCACATCGAGAGGAGCCAGTTGAGGTGGCTCGGGCATTTGGTTCGGATGCCCCCTGGACGTGGAGGTGTTCCGGGCATGTCCCACTGTGAGGAGGCCCCGGGGAATACCCAGGACATGCTGGAGAGACTATGTCTCTCGGCTGGCCTTGGAACAACTCGGGGTCCCCCCAGAGGAGCTGGAGGAAGTGGCCAGGGAGTGGGAAGTCTGGGCATCTTTACTTAGACTGCTGCCCCCGCGACCCGGTCCCGGATAAGCGGAAAAAGATGGATGGATAGATATGCATTATTCATAAGTATGCCATGCTTCCCTCAATCCTTGATGTGCACAGATGTCCGTCGAGGGTCATTGAGTACGAACAAGTACGAATAAACCACGCAAAGACAGATAAACCTGCGCTTCACTGAATTTCATCACTGTGACATTGGGAATGGCACTGGGAGGAAATCACATTGCTTCAGCACCATGGACAGTAACGCTTGCCCTTGATGTATTGTTTTAACCCTTGTGTGGTGTTTGGGTATGTGGGACCTGTTTTCAGTTTTTTTAAATAGAAAAAGGAAACAATTCATTTTCCTACAACCTGAAATTCATTGGCTTGGCTCATTTTCTGTGAAGAACATAAATCAAGACACATTTTCATTGACCGCATACTGTACACCTACCCTACACATATTTATTACATACAGGGTATTTGGGTCCACAGGACCCAGTGTGGAAAGTATAGGTCCTGTGTACCTTCACTCTGTCTTCCTCCTTTCTGGGGCGATCTTTTCAAAGCTGCAAACTAAGGCTGACAAAGGCTGAAATAAAACAAGAGGGGGAAAAGGCCGATTTCCTCCATCAGAAAACCCGGCAAATAGACCTGAGGCACACTCAAACAAAATCATTTGTTGGGTGAACATAATACAGTTGTGGAAAGAATTTCCACTTAAACCAAATGTGTTAATATAGCAATAAACATGTGTGTTGGGAGATCTGAATGCAATTATGTTGGTGCAACACAATTTAATAATGTTGCTGTAACATGATGATTGCAGCAGTTGACCTGGCCCTGTTGCTAGTGTCAGGAAATGGTGGCGAAAGACCTAAAATGCAGGAAACCAGGCTTGGTTTTCGAGTATTGGCAGTTTGTCTGGAAAATTTTGACCTTAAAAAAGTGAACTGCTCAACTCTAGCTGTGACATCATCCACTTTAGATCCAGCACATTCCATCCAATGAGTGACATGGAAAATTAAAAAATGTCCTAAAATGTGCATAAACCTTGAACTCTATTTGCATAAAAATCATAGGGTGATTGAAAAAGATGAATGCACCATAAACTGCTCAATATTTGCTGAATATTTTGACGTTTTAAAGGTGTTTTTAGCTGAAAGTACGCAGAAGTTCATTGGTTTTAAAGTGCACAAAGTTTTTGAAGGATTTGAAGAATTTCTCATTCGTTTCCTATGAGGCATATTTTGCTTAATATTTCAAATATATAGTATATTGTTTTTTTTCTATAAAGTATATGAATACCAAAAGTGCTGGCAGACAGAGGATGTGGTGCAAGAGCCCTGGAACAGCCCACCGAGCATTGGGCCACAGCCTCTTGCAGCAGCCGGCAGCATTTCCCTCACGTGGCTGGCACCGGTGGAAAAGTGGAGGTCATGGGTGGCAGGGCCGGTGCTCCAGGAAGAAGCGCCTACCAGCCAGGCTCCTACAAAGCGGGCCCCGAAGCAGCACCAGATGCTGTTGGACCCACCAAGACATAGCGGTTGGTCAGCGCTAGGGTGCCCGTGCTGGCATAGTCAGGTTTGGCTCCACAGTTCCTCCAGCAGCGATGTGTCACCTCAGCCCACGACTGCTTGAGCTTAGAGCAGAGGGCTGGGGCCCTGGACCCAGCCTAGGCCTGGTCGTCATGGAGGTCCTTGCCTCCACTGCGGAGCTGGTGCTTGAAGCCGCGTCCGTCCGTGCCTATCCAATATTTTTACTATGCTATGCTAACAGTAATAACTAATTAAAGATAATAATGTGAAGAGATCTTGAAAAAAAACTGCAATCAAATATCAAACAAATCAAATTACTGGATCAACAGAAATGATCATTTTATGTGTGTACATATATATATATAGATTTATATATCTATATATACCGGTAGACTCCCAAAGTTTGTGTTAGAACAGTTTGCAACACAAATAAAAATATAGTGTTGATGCTAAAGCTACATTGGAGGAAATGAACTAAACACCTGAGCTTTTTTCCCAGAATCCACCACGATCATTAGCTGTCAACCATAAAGCTGCGCCTCCTTATTAGGTGAAAATAAAAGCTGTTCAGGAAAAAAATCTATTATTTTAAAAAAAATTAACTCCCCTCAGAGTTGTCATAAATCAAATCTGCAACCACTGATGAAATAAAAAGTTTAAGCACCAGGCATTAAAGGGGTTTATTTGAAAACGACAATTTTAACATGGGAGTCAATGGGAAAGTGCTCAGTCTAAGCACCAGCCTCTCTGGTCAGTTGCAACCTTTTGTTACTTCGTGGCTTGCTTCATCCCCTGCCTGCTAGAGTGTATGCCTCGTTGCAGCTCCTAAAAAAAAAGCCAGCCAAACAGCAATGCAGGAACTCACAAGTATCCTGAATGAACAAAAATATTGATCCGATATTTTTCATCTCAATTGTTTTTATTCACAGTGAATGTTTTCTTCTTTGTAATTTTCCCTTTTTAAATTACTTGATAATCATAAAAACAGATATTGTACAATGTTTTTATTAAATGGAAACTAGTTTATCAAAATAAAAACTTCTTGAAATTAAATAAAAAGTAAAGGTGATGCAAAACAGTCAAACCAAAAAAAACCAAAAACAACTATGACAGAAGATAAATCAAATTGTTTACCAATAAAAAACTTGTAAAAATATGCATTCATTTCATTTACAATAAACGTTTGCATTTAGTTTTGAAAAATCTTCTCTCAGTACTCAGGTGTCTGTAAAGGTTGGTTGTGGAGCCTGTTTTAGATTAAATGACTTTCCTGCAGACTCTACACTCTTCCTTTATCAATAAAAATGAAAAGGTTTTTGATTTTACTTCTTTTCTGCTGTCACTCATTTTCTTTACGTTTCGGTGTTGCTGTAGTTTGATGTTTCTGCACCTTCATCATGCTCTTTCATGTGGTGCTGTGTGTAGCCAGTTGGCTGGCTAAAACTCTTCTGCATTGTGTTAATGGAAAGTCTCACACAGGAATTACCATTCAGGATGAGGGTGTTTATTCTGTGAGAAAACACTTAGTCACTTCTGGCCTCACTTCAACACAAAACCTCCTCTCGACCATTCCCACTCTGACTCAAGGTAATTTACAAAAATATTTTCAAAAACAATTAGAATGTGATTGTATAATTTAATCCTAAGCACATTTTCCCTCACTAAATGGTATTTTTTAAATTTCACAAAACATTGATACAAATATATATACATATAATATATATATATATATGTATATATATAATATATATATACAAATATATATACAAATTGATACAAAAACAAAACTTTCTATTTCAAATAATTAAAGCAAATGCAAATAAAGTAACAAAAAGCAAAAGATAATACAATATTTCTGATCCAAAATAAATGCTCACATACCTGTGAGAAAACACATGCAGCACAAAACAGTCACTTCTGGCCTCACTTTAACACAAAATCTAAAAGAAGGCAGGAAAAACTCACCACAGTCACATAGTCCATACATGCTAGTACAATCCTTTGGCCAACACTAGCATGTTTTTCCATGTGCTGCATTTACAATTAAAACACATATTTCACACAATTGCCAACAATAAAAACGGTGTGAGGAATTTTTTAACTAATTAACATTTGATTTCTCTGTTTAACACTTCATGTAGACTTTTCTTTCCTCTGAACTAACATGAGCAATGCCTGCGGCTTATCTCCTCTCAGCTGTTCCCACTCAGTCTGAGGGAAATGCAGCGAACAAACAGGAAGTAACAGCGGCACCATCAAAATAAAAATCTTTACCCAGAAATTTCTCAAATAAACAACATATAAGTTACAAAGGAGATTTGGGTGAAATTAACAAGACAAAGACCACATGGGCTACTTGTGCGTGTAATCCACCACCCGGTGCACGCCTCTGGTTAGTGCAAGATTATTGACACATTTTGCTCTCCACAGAGCATACACTATCTCACTTGCACAAACCATAGGTGAAAGCATGTATGTACTGATCACTCATGTGCTGCTTGAAGAGAAAAAAGCAAGAGGGTGAATTTTAAAAAATTTTCAGAGGAAGGAGCCATGACTGTCGTTCACTCTGAAGAGACGCCCTGAAAACCGTTTTATTTGCAACTGAATTAGTTGGGTCCTGGTCCCATAAGAACTTCATCCTGTGCCGGGGCCCTGATCAATGGCAAAGATGACTCCTATGCCATAGGAAATCTTGCAGTAATTTTGAAAAAAATTTAATCCTTTTCTAGATCTCACAGGACTGGCAAGAGTGGTGAGGCAACGACTCTGCTGGGTCTTTTTCGCAGATACAGAAAAGTTTCAAACAAGAGTAGAAATATCAATATTTGCAGGTCAGTATTGATATGATACCAATACCAGCTTGAGATCGAAAATATTGATATTTTGGATCGATCCGACCAGCACTACTGCACTGTTCTACTGTCAAGAGATACTTGTACAAATATGGTCTTCATGACAGTCATCAGAAGAAAACCCCTTCTACATTCTCACCACAAAATTCAACCTTTGAAGTTCATAAATCAACATATAAACAAGCCGGATGCAGTTTGGAAACAAGTTCTGTGGACCGACCAGGTTCAAATGGAAATTTTTGGCTGCAATGAGCAAAGGTACGTTTGGAAAAGAAATGGTCCAGAGTTTAATGAAAGAACCTCTGTCCAACTGTTAAGCATGGGGGTCAATCAATCATGCTTTGGGCTTGTATTTCAGCCAGTGGCACAGGAAACATTTCACCAGTAGAAGGAAGAATGGATTCTACCAAATTTCAGCGAATTTTGGACACTAACTTGATGCCATCTGTGAAAAAGTTGAAGAGAGGATGGCTTCTCCAAATGTATAATGATCCTAAACACAATTTCACAATATCAATTTCTACTTCAGGTAACTTATCAGTCATATCATATATGACTGATAAGTTGACTGGTTAGTGAAGCATATATGACAAGTCATATATGCTTTACTAACCAGTCAACGCCACTCTTACTAAGACAGCACGTCTGAACCCAAAGAGGAAACCCCACTCTTATTGGCTGAGACAGCATTTCAATTTCTGTAAACAAACTGTCTTTTTCCTTCTTCAGATGGCTGGCAGTTTGCAAACATTTACCATAAAGTTAAAGGTAACTAGTCTAATCTTTTTTCTGTCTTTATTTCGGTTTTACAAGGTTATTTTCCTACATAAACCTTGTCTGGCAGTTATGTATTCCAATCAGAAAACAGCGTGCAGTGAGAAAGCTTGTAATGAGGACTCTGAGGCGTATTGATCCATGTGCAGCATTTTTAATGCAGGAGGCACAAGAGAACAAGGCAAGGCGAGGTCACAAGGATGGAGATCTAGGTAAATCAGTGATAAAGTCCACTGCGACTGGGACAATGGCCGTTGATGAACATGCAGCGGATGGAGAAGACCGGCAGGTAGTTGTCGAGGGGTCTTGGACACTTGACAGGAAGTGCACTGGGTCACGAACTGGGCCACATCTGCCTGGATGGTAGGCCACCAAAAGGAGTTCTGAATTAGCGTTTGTGTGCTGGCCATAACTGGGTGTCCAGTGGCTGGGTTTTGTGCACAGGATGTAAAACATGGTCTCTGTGAGATGGTGGAACATAGGTGCGATCAGGCAAACAGGATGGTGGAGGTAGATTGGAATTGTTGATCTCAGCCAGTTCAGACATGATGTCCCATTGAATGGGGGCTATGATAAGTGAGTCTAGGATGATAGTTTCTGGTGGCCGAGTGTTCTCCACTGAGAGTTTGTACAGGTGGGACAGGGCATCAGCTTTCCCCTGTTTGGAACTGGGTCAGTAGGTGATCTGAAAAACAAAGTGGGAGAAGAACAGGACCACCGAGCTTGGGCGTGCGTTTAACTTTTTGGCTGACTTGATATATTCCAGGTTTTTATGGTCAATGAGGATGGTGAAAGGATGGTCTGCTCCTTCCAACCAGTGCCTCCACTCAGAGAAGGCCTTTGTCATAGTGAGCAGCTCATGGTCCCCCACGTTGTAGTTTCACTCTGCAGCAGACAGATTTCTAGAAAAATTAAGCACATGGAACAGCTTGGAAGGTTAAACGTGCCGTTTAGATAACACAACACCCACTTCGGAGCTGGATGCATCCACCTCAACCACGAACAGGGGTGTGGTATCAGGATGATGCAAGATGGGAGCCTGTGAGAAGAGCTAATGCAAGGTCTTGAAAACAGCCGTTGTTTCTGGAGTCCATGACACGCAACCGGGAGATCCTTTGAGCAAAGAAGTGAGAGGAGCCGCCTCGGAGTTGAAGCCTCGGATGAAATGCCTGTAGAAATTTGCGAACCCCAGGAAGCTTTGAAGATCCTTCACTGACGAGGGCAGAGGCTACTGTAGTACTGCATCAACCTTGCCTTGGTCCATGGTGACCCCCTGAGCACTGATGAAATTTGCATTTTTCTTGTTTGTCGTAAATGTTGAGGGTGATCAAGGGCTGGAGAACTTGACGAACGTGAGAGATGTGTTGTTCAAAGGAGTCTGAATAGATGATCATATCGTCTATAAACACTATTACAAAGTTGTGGAACATGTCATGAAAAACGTCATTAACAAACACAGAGGGGGCATTATAAAGGTCAAAGGCATGACAAGATACTCATAATGTCCCAAAGTCGTAGAAAAGACCGTCTTCCATTCATCACCCTCGTGGATGCAAATTAAATTGTGGGCACTCCGGCGATCTAACTTGGTGTAATACTGTGCCTCTAGAGCTGGGGGAACCAAGGGCAGAGATCAACGAAATTTCTTGCTGCCTCTGAATCTATTATAGGGGTGGTGTTGATATGGCTACCCTGAACAGATAGTGTTATCGGAATCTCAAAGGTAAGCAAAGGCTCACTTACCGACCTGCCCGATTATCAGGGAGGACGATCAAGGCAGGAAGGCTGCAGATGACCGAGCTGCCCACGTTAGAGGCAGAGATGTTCGTGCATGCGCCGACTTCTCTCTTCAGGGGTGAGATGATGATCCTAACTGCATGGGTTCTGCAGCGGTGCTCTGTCTTTGGCTGAACAGGTTGTTGACATTGAAGGAGGTTTCATTTTGGCGTTAATAGATTTCCTGGCCCAGAGGAAATTGTCCAATCTCATAGTCAGGCGATTAACTGATCCAGATTCAGATCTTCATCCCGGTATGCGATCTCACACTGTAGCTCCACAGAAAGCAGACAGGATCGCGGCCAGCCACTCTAGGGCTTCACCAGATAATAGAGCACAGGAGGGATACCTTGGCTTCTTCAGTGGGATACTGGTGAGCCTGCTGTTGTAGATACAGCTGGCACTGCATGAGGAAGCCATTACATAGTTTTGGTTTTCCACAAAATGTATCTGGTAAAGCAAGAAGGGAACTGGTTGTTGACATATCGGACGTGGAGGGTTCTCCAGTGGCGTCAGGATGAGCCCTCACGGTTGAACTGGGACTAACTTCAGGTTAGTCTGTAGACGAGTCATATTTGGCTTCTGTGACAGTCGTTAGGTGATATAATTGGCGTCCATGCGCAAACAATGTGGCGGCAATGAATACTTGTTGCTGGACCCAAGTCTGGCGAATTCTTCTGTAATGAGGACTCTGAGGCTTGTGATTCATGTGCAACAAATTAAATGCAGGAGGCACAAGAGGACAAGGCAAGGCGAGGTCACAAGGCAGGTGAGGGTCAAAACACAGGAGCAAGACAGAAGTTGAGAGAACCAGGCTTAGGTCAAAAACACACAGACAGGCAAAACTGGGAATGCTTAGTATGAACGTGAGTGAACAGTTCAAGACTTTGCAAAGGGCAGTTTCTTATACAGTGTGGTGATGAAGTAATGAGATTCAGCTGGTGATGACAGAAAGCCGGTGAAAAGGAGTAGGTTGGGAGTTGGAGTTCCACAGGAAGGCTGAAATGGTTAATGTTCAGGTGAGCGCTCCCTCTGATGGTTGGAGGAAGACGGATGGGTGAGTCCTGGCAAAGCTAAGCTAAATATGCTCAAATCTAGCAAAAAGAACAAGCAACTATTTTTAGAACTAAAGCTCCTAATAAAAAGGTTTCCAACAAGAAGGGGACAGAGGTTAAGCTCTATAAGCTGTACAGGTTGACAAGTGGCTGCACGAGCAAAATATTTTTACTTAGAAATACAGGGCAATATAAAACATTTGAGTTATGTGACCAGATATTTTTTCTTTTTTAATGCACACCCTGCAGCTAATCAGAATTGAGCGTTCACCTGGACTTTGGTATAAACAAATTTAACCTATTATTATTTACTAAATTATTACTAAATTATTTATGCAAACGCATAAATAAATAGGAACCAAAGGGAGTTCTAACCTTTTGTCAGTCTTACCCTTAAAATGCTATTGATAATTTTTTAAATAAACATGCAAGAATATACTATTAAGTGGGAGTAAATGTATTTGTGTGGGGGGGGGGGGGGGTGGGGGTTGGGCTTCTCCTGGGATGACTGCATAGAGTGTGCTCAGACTATAGACATATTTTATCAATAGACGAAGCAGGTGTGACACCACCAATAAAAATGAGGCCAAATCCGTCATTGATTATTTTCATTACTGCATTACGAGCGCCATCATTTGGAGACAGAAGACAGTGATGGAGCCAGAGGTTAGGCATTTTCTATGGGTGATGTTACTCCTGATCTTTCCAGCTCTCTATTTACTGTCCATGGACTCACCTCAGCTAAGGTACCTTTAGTCTAGGATGACGGGCCAGGATTCATTTGAGTCTGGAGTAGGAGCCTTGCTTTCACAGAGAATCTAATTACAAATTTTACCCCATGAATATTTCTCCTGCATGTTCACTAATAGAAAGAAACAATAAGGGAGCAAAGAACTTCTAGCTGTGATGGATGTTCTCAAGCTTCTGTGCTACTGATTGTCAAGAGGCAACGTTCTGTCTCCCCCTCTGGTCATCAGCGAGAACCATCACCTGAGTACTGACTACAGCTATCTCCACATCTGGTCCTCATCATGTCATAAGCCACCAAGACATTTAAGCAGTGCTCAGTCAAACACTTGGAGCAAAGTATTGCCGTGTTGTTTCTGCCAGCATACCAAACACTCTATAAACTGTCCAGATCACCTGTTACTTGACCCTGCTTTGTTCCTGTTCCAAGGCGGCTCCTTGCCGCCTGCCCCGACCTTCTGCCTGATCCAACACCGTGTTTTAGCTCTGTGGACTTGTAGTGCAGCCTGGCTGCTGGCTGCCTGCCTTTTGTATTAAATCTGCTGCAAGTGGAACTAGCTGTCTGCCCGTTCTTTTGATACTGATAGGGTGCAGCAGCTTTTTTTTAGCGATTACTTTTTTGAGAAACACCCCTGAGCGCCAACCCTAACATTCTTCCTTCTTCCACTCCTGCTCTTTTTTCCCCTCGACCTCTTGGTTTTGATTTTATACCCTAAATTCCTTTCTCTTTTCTCATCAACCCCTTCCTTTTTCAATTCCCCTCCTTTCTCATTTTCCTCTTCTATTCTCACTTTCCTTTAACCTATTCTTTTAACCGCCATCCTTTAATTATATGAAAACAAATACATTTTTTACCCTTGCAATGTTTTGACACAAGTAGTTTTAAATGAATTCAAATAGGCTTTAAATTATTTTGAGGAAGCTGTGCATTTTTTATTGCAACCATTTAGATATTGACATTTATTTGCTCACATTTAAGGGGTCAGGAAAAAAAACAGGAAAGGTAAATGTCCAAGTTATAACATGTAAGAAAAAACACTTCACCAAAGAATGCTAAGATGTTTTTGTTTGATTCAGATTGACACATGTGACTCCATTTAAATCAATACTAAAATCCCTCATGACCACATCTCCCACACAAAATTGCTTATTTAAAAACACGGAATCTGTAGAGAACTGTGACACAACATAACTGGCCATACATCCAATTATTACTTTCACAAATTACATTAACCTGACAGAAAAAAAATCACCAAAACAACAGGGAAGGTCATACTGATATACTGATCAAGTATGAAATATTCTTATTTTTATGGTAATTTTTAACTTCTTATATACTGTATATTAGGGCTGGGCGATAAAACGATAGCTTTTGATATTGCGAAAGTACTTTTACGCGATAGTAAAATGAGCCTATGCGATAGACTTTTATTGTGAAGGGTCAAAGTCATGTTTATTAGCTCTTCCTCTGGTGAATTTATTTCATCCTTTTCACATCTACCATCTGCACGCTTGGTAAACAAAGCACACGCGACGGTAGACACAGCACTACACCTGTGCAGCGTTTAGTTTGGCTGAAGAAACAGCGAAATATGTTGTGATTTATAACATGATCCAGTCAGAACTGGAGGATAAAGCCACTTCATTTAAAGCAGCAACAAACAGATTCATAAAATGTGTTGATTTGGAGACAGAGCTGTTGTTAGACATCGATGCTAGCTTGTTAGCCGCTAATGCTATGATGCTAGCTTGTTAGCCACTAATGCTATGATGCTAGCTAGATAGCCATTATTGCTATGATGCTAGCTTGTTAGCCGCTAATGCTATGATGCTAGCTTGTAAGCTGCTAATGCTATGGTGCTAACTACCTGTTCTGTGTGTCCTGTGTAATCACGGACAGCTTTAATGTCGGACAGTGTTTTCACAGACCGGCCTGTAAGACACGGCGGATAAATACAACAAGATGAATTCATAGGACATTCATAAAAACTGTATTTTCTAAATAATAAGAGAATTGAATCCACTGTTTTAGCAGTGTCTGTGTAGCATAGCAGATTCTGTGTTACACTGAAAACTGTGACCTGTCAGATGTTGTGTTCAATCCTCTTGCCTCCTTAAAGCTGCAGCTTTATTTTCAATAATGATATATAATGACAATAACCCAAAACATTTTACTGTTTTCAGGCGTCTTTTGTTATGATTTAATATAAAATGTGATCACCTGGAGGCAGAATTAGGAAATCTCTACTAAATCTGTCAGTAAAGACGTGCTCATACCATTTATACATTACTTTTATGCAATTTCATTTTCTTAAAAAAAAAAACAAAAAAAAAGGAAAAATTCGAAAAAAATAAGATACCCAACACGTTTCTGTGTAAAATAGTGTTAAATTAGATAAAATATATGTTTGGCCTGAAGATTTCTTTTTTTATCAACCGGCTAACTTGGCCAGTGTTTCAGAAATTAAATTTTGGTCCCTGTGTGGGGGTATTTTAGTTATTTAAAATCCAACAAAAGCAGAGTAACGTGCACTGCAAATTGTGGTGAAGACATGTTCCTTCTGAAAGTGGAAATACCAGCAAACCTTTTTATCACCTGAAACAGTTCCACCAAACATGCTCAAACTCAGACTGAAATAAACCAGAATTCTGCAGCAAAAACAACAAAGTTCAGACCTTAGCAACAGACTAAGCTACCAGAAGAAAATTACTGAATTTCTTTTTAGTTCCTTGATTATTCACAGGATGTTTTTTCTGTAAAACATTAGAATTTATTTGTAGAATCAATGCATTGTTTTTAAATGGAACTGATCAAGCAGTTTAGTGTTCTGTTTTATTTGTTCTCTTTAGAAACTTGAAAGCTTTTGGTTTAATTTTCAGTTTTAGTTTATAATATTTACACCTTTTTTTTGGTTTTCTGTGAAAAAAACTGATGCATCGTGTTCTTCCAGTGCATCTGTTTTGTTTAAAATATGATAGGAAAAAAAGATTTCAATGTTCAATGCTGATGATTACACATTTCTCTAATGAGCCACAGAGCGTTCACATTTAACAGATATAGTTATTTGGGTTATATCATGATGTATATTGTTATCGCCTGATGTGAAAAAAACAATATCGTGATGTAAAAAATTCACTATCGCCCAGCCCTACTGATATATATATATAAATATATACACAATTTGTGCTCAGAAGTTTACATGTGAATTCTTGGTCATTTTAATAGAATATGGATATTATCTTAAAACGTTCATCCATTTTTTTGTCAAAGAATCCTGTTATCCCTTTTGATAACAACAAAAACTTCCCAAGTGACTCTGTTCAAAAGTTTACATACCCTGATGACTTTGTTCTGGAAAACATGAACACAAGCAGATATAAAAAGGTTTGAACAACAGCTAAAGGTAACCATCCTCACCTGTGACTCATTTACCTGTAATCAATGCGTGTGCACAAAAGGTCTTGGAGTTTCTGGGCTACCATCAGGCCCTTGCATCTTTCATCCAGGGCTGCACTGACAGTTCTGGATGCTAAGTCATGGGGAAAGCTAAAGAGCTGTCAAAAAAAAAAATCTATGGGATAAGGTAACTTAACTGTACTTAACAGTAAAGAGATATAAGAAGATATCTAAGGAACTGAGAATGCCAGTCAGCAGTGATCAATCTATGTTCAAGGGACTCACCATTAAGAAAAGTTTCACCATTTTCAGGGGCAGTTAAGAGCATTTATGGATCAATTCATGAGCAATGCACAGAAGAGCATTGGTAGAGATGTTAAGACACAAAAGCTCCTCACCATGCATGGAAGGTTCTATCCCAAATCCAGCACCCTGAGACTGTATGCTGGCCGCAAGGAAAGAGGCCGAGGACTAGTGAGCATGGAAGCCACTTTCCAGGATGAAACATTCAAGATGCATGAATACATCAAACTCAAGGCCCCAAGTGACAGTGCGCTCAGTGAATGTCTCAGGCAATGGACAGCAGAGGATGTGGTGCTGGAGGACAGATCCTCATGGGAGGACAAGCCCCTGCATGGGATGTACCACCAAACCATAACTGAAGTGGCTGAAATCAAAAAGTCCTGGACTAAAATTATTTGTTTTTCTGTGCTGTGTGTACATTAATGAGGAAAAAAAAAGAACTTGAATGATTTTAACAAATGGCTGCAATATTACAAAGAGTAACAACTTTAAGGGGGTCTGAATACTTTACATACCCACTGTGTGTGTGTGTGTGTGTATAAATAAAATGTCTGCAGCAGAAAAAAAAATGTTCAGCTTTGTCCAGCCAGACGTTACATTGTTACAATGTTATGATTATGATTTGTATATTTTTTTCTTGAAAAAAAAACATTAAAACATAAAGACAAAACAGCATTTTTTTCATGAATAATTGTTTACAATGTGGTGGCACAAATATCACTTCATAGTGATACAGGACCCTGAAAAACTGTGGTGTGGATGTTTTAAGATGTACAGTAAGGAGATACCTGAACACTTCAAAAATGTGCTGTATTGTTAAGTCCCCATAAGAAAGACTCTTGCGTAAATGCCCCAAAATAGCTTGTTTGCAACATGCCAGCAGTACAGAGACAAGCCTCCAAACTTTTGGACCAAAGTAATTTGAAGTGATGAGACCAAGATTGAACTTTTGGCCACAACCATAAATGCTACACTTGGAGAGGAGTCAACAAGGCCTAAGATGTAAAATATGCTATTTCTCTTGTGAAACACTGAGGCGGATCGCTGATGGTTTGAGGATGTGTGAGCTACAAAGTAAAAGATGTGAGCTACAAAATAAAGAACCTCATCCACAGTGACCACAAGATGCTTCAAGTTGTTATTGATTCAAGATGAGGCAAAACAAGGTATGAAGAACAAGGGTATGTAAACTTTTGAACAGGGTCAGTTTCTGTTGTCATTATGATTTAAAAAGGGTAAGCTAAATTTATATTGACAAGAATGGCTTTACACAACCACAAACTATGACTGGGACAAACAGTTTCATATTCTATGAAAAATGATCAAGAAATCATAATTTCTTCCAGGTTACGTAAACTTGTGAGCACAACTTTATACTTTTTACTTAACAGAATCAAACAGCATTTTAAAGGGATTACATTTGCACACAGAACAGCTCCTGTTTCATATATAATACATAAACACAACAGCCTTTTTTTCAATATACATCTTCAAATATAGGCGCTTTAAACATTTTTTCACTTAACCGAGTTTTATACTGTGTGTTAGGATGCACAACAATAACTACCTTCTGTTTATTTTTACACACACTTTGCACAGAATGTCACTTCTTTCAGTCATCTATTGCATGTGTCTTTAAAGACAACAGAATTCTGACAGTGCAACTTCCAGTTGTTGGACACAATCTGTGATATTCCAATGTTGGGACATTAGCCCTACAGGAACATGCTGAAAATGTTTGAACCAATTGTTTAGATATAATGATGAGTCAGTGTCTTCATAAATAAATACATGGTGTCTTCTGCTTTTTCTTCTAATTTTATCCTATACATCTAGTTACTTGAAGAATGGGTGACGCTTCCTTCAGTTCATCAAGGTCCTTCACTCATAAAAGCTGCGATCTCTA
The DNA here is from genome assembly GCA_016861445.1 of Oryzias woworae. Classification (NCBI taxonomy): domain Eukaryota; kingdom Metazoa; phylum Chordata; class Actinopteri; order Beloniformes; family Adrianichthyidae; genus Oryzias; species Oryzias woworae. The sequence goes on along the minus strand of BOLG01001384.1, from coordinate 578,575 downwards.
CATGTAGGAGAAGGAAAGAGAAGAGATTTATTGTATTTCCTTTGTAGGTTGTGTTTGTATCAGTACAAATCTACTATTATCTATGTCTAAGATTTAAATAAGAAAAACTGAAGCAGAAACAAAATGTTAAAAGGCTGAGAATGTCCCCAGCCTGCAAAAAAAAAGCAAAGTTGTTTATGAAACCTAAGTTGACTCTCATTGATAGACCCTTGTTGGTATTCCCATGGTTTTGTGTGGCTCTGTAATTAAATGATTGAACCAGCGTGCAATACAGAATCTTTGGAGTAGGTGGCTCAACTCTTCCACACCATCTTTTATTTATAGTTTTAGGACATTTTTAACATAAACACTAACCTTACAAGAGAAGTTACATGATTTCAATTTGAATGTTTTCAATCCTAGTAAGATTTAGGTTTAGACATAAATAAAGGTTGTTAGAATAAGACTATAACTCAGACTATAGCTCAGTTATAGACAAGACAAAGTTCTACTTAGAGTAGCTGCAGAAAAACAAATAGATTGAGCAGATTTATTTTAAAGCCAAAGCATTAGAGAAAAGTTAGAATAAAATGGGTCAATATTTTTCTTCTAGAATTACTAATCTTATTTTTTTCACCAATACATTTTAGCATTTACAGTTTTTCCTTCAGGTTTTCTTGCTCTAGGACAACAGTTATTATCCAACAATAGCTGTGTTATAATATGTTAATGTTAATTCTTATTTTTTACTTCTTTGTGTTTTTTAATTAATGTAGTTGATTGCTCCATAATTCAACCACTGCTAGCATGTAGCTGTAGTTACATGTAGCTGTTGTCTGATGACTTAATTTTCTCTGAAGTTCTTATTAATTTTTCAGAAGTTACATTAGATATATCTGAGTTGGAAAAAATGTAAAGCAGAAATGGTTCCTAGAAGCTACAGCTACAATGAAAGTCTAGTAATAAACAGGTTCTAATCTATTTGCTAGGGGATAAAATAAATGCTGTTAGCTGCCATCACATGACTTTTTGTAAGCCTTACCAGCAGGAGGGTCAGCCACAACTTAAATTCGTATTTGGTCACCTTCATTCAGCCTGGTAATGGTAAAATAACCATCTGGGTTAATTATTTAATGAATAAAAAAAAAGGCTACAAATTGTTTTCCTTGTTCTGCATTGTAAGGAGTTTAAATACTACTAAATCCTGTTGTGATAGAATGCAGTCAAACATGTGTAAGAAAACAAATAATAATGAAAACATCAAATAACAGATCATGAGTAGTAATGGAAGGTTGAATTTAAAGTTTTACTTATAGAAGAGAAGGTAAATTACTGTACTTACGCTCCTTCCTCTCTAAGCAGAGATAGAAACTTGGTCACTCTGTAATCTGGATCCATCTACAGATCAGGCATAAATTGGAAAAAATAGGAATATTAATAAAGCAGTGTAAAAGAAAGTGGTGAGCTATTCTGTAGGTGTAGGTGGAGGTGGAACTGCACCAAGAATCAGCTTTTAATTCCTTATTTGCTGTGATGATGGACAGACTAACAGATGTGGTTAGACTAGAGTCTCTGTGGATCTTTATGTTTGTAGATGACAATGTGATCTGTAGTGAGAGCAGGGACAAGGTGGAGGAACATCTAGAGAGGTGGAGGTTTGATCTGGAAAGGAGAGGAATAAAGGTCATCTGCAGCAGGACAGTTTCTGTTTGTAAATGAGAGAAACTGAAGAGGAATGGTAAGGTTACAGGGAGCACAAGGTGGAGGACTTTAACTACTTTGTGTCAACAGTTCAGAACAACAGAGAGCACAGAACAAGACGAATAGACAAGCTGGTTGAAACGGGTGGAGAACGGTTTCAGGTGCAATACATGACTTAAGAGTGTCATCAAGAATGAAAGGAAAGATGTAGAAGACTGTGATGAGAGCAGCCTTGTTGTTGGTTTATAGACTCTGATGCAGAGACAGGAGGCAGAGCTGGAGGAAGCAGAGATGAAGATGTTGAGGTTCTCTTTGGGAGGGACCAGGATGGATAGAAAGGTTGGACATGGGCATGGGCAAGGGGGTGATTGTCAATGCCCCCCAAATTCTGTGACCTTCCCATTGTGATAGCCAAAATGTGAAAATAGTCAGAGCATATTCAAAGTGCATTATATAAAATAAAAGATAAGAAAAAGGAAAAGAAAGACAGACAGAAGTGAAAAGAAAAATACAATTGAAAAAAATATATGTAGATAAAGCTTGAGCAGGGTACTAACCAGTGTTAGTGCTGGGGCAACATAAAAACCAACACTAAGAACATCCAGACTCCCCCACCCCAGTGCTCTACCTGGACCCCATTGTGGAGGTGGTTAAATCTGGACCTGATGAATTCGATCAGGAGTGAATCCATCACAGGAAAAGGTCATGGAGATAAATGCAAGGACGCAGATGGAGATGGTTTGGACACATTGAGAGGAGGAACAGTGATCATATTGGTAAATGGATGCTGAGGTTGGAGCCACAGAAAAGAGGAAGACCAAAGAAGAGGTTCATGAACGTAGAGAAGGAGGACATGAGAGTGGTTGATGTGAGTGAGGAGGATGCAGAGGAGAGGATTGCATGAGGCAGATGAATTGCTGTGGTGTCCCCCAAAGAGAGCAACTAAAAGGTAAAAAAGTAGGATTAGTCTATTTAAAATTATTTTAAAGAGTAAGGAGCTGTAAACTAACATAATGCTCTGCAGTCTACAGAACATTATTTCAGTGTCTGCCCTATTCAACTGCACTGTCTGATAAAATCAAACTTTTAAAATATTTGACAGGACTTTTAAGAGACAGAGTCGGTATGAGGTAGACAGAAAAGATCATTCATTTTTAACTTTGAATGATGATCAGCTAGCAGAGGGGGTGGGGAGCTCTGAACACTTACAAAACAACATTTCAAAGGCTTAAAAGCATCATAAAGCACTGTCCCAACACAAAAAAACTCTCAGCTTGTATATGTTTGCACATCTGCTGACCAGGACAAAAACAAATTCATTGTTCATTGTTTTTACATAAGAAATGATGGATGGAAAAACGGGCCACTGTCAATATGAAAATAGCAAAGTGATGGAAACATTAGTCTTAAAAAAGGATAAATATTGAGTTTTGAAACTAAATTGAGTGTTACACAATTCTCTTTAATGACAATGAAATGCTTTCAGTTTAAAGCTGTGTTGGTGTCTTCTGTACCTGCAGAGACATCTCTATGAGGACAAGAAGCTTCTTGATGCCAATCCAGACTCGCTTGCCCTTGAGCTGCTGTGCGATGCTGGCTCTTTCTTTATCTGTAAAGCTCCCGAGTAGCTGCAGAGAGTTGGAAAATAGTGTTTTAAGCCTAGCGACCTTGTAAATATATGCTGAAGTGCCTCAATTAAATTGTTTATATCTCAACAAAAAAGCCAAGCTTTTTACTCTGAAAAACAAGACAAAAGCATCCAGTATGTTTCCAGACTACTTTATCTTTAGTCAAAGAATCTAAGACAGGAAAACTTTGTTTTTCCTTTTTTAGAAGCTGTGACTAAAACATTTGGAAGCAAACTGTTGTTTAGACTAACCTTAGGCATCCATCTATGGGAACTTCTTCATTTAAAGTCTTGCTAATTACAAAAACAGTGAAGAAAGTAACTGGGGTTAAGACTTTTTAATAGTGCAGCACTGTACCTCTAAGGCATCCACCAGCTGCTCTCCAGTGGATATATTGGGAATGTGGATTGTGGTGCTGAAGGCGTCCAGCATTTCCATCTCCTGCAGAACATCTTTCCTGCTGGTGGTTCCAATAATGAGCAGCTTTCGACCCTGAAGAACAAATTTTTGGTTTGTTTGTTTGATTGTTATATTTAGCATCAAAAGGCTGTCATTTGGTTTTGTAGATTGATCATAATGTTAAGTTAGTCTCTATTGTGACATTTAATACAAGGCAGTTCTTATCTGTTGACTCTACATAATCACCTTAATTATATTAATAATACATTTTATTTAAAGCACTTTTCTTGCCATTCAAGAACACTGTACAGTACAAAAAAAGAGCAAGAATAAATACACGTTAAAAAACAGGAGCATAATAAAAACAGCCAACGGATGGATGGATAATAAATTTAGAGGAAGAAGGCAGATTTAAAGAAGTGAGTTTTAAGTCTGGATTTAAACATGAGTAAGGAGTCAATGATACAAAGATCCTGTGGGAGAGAGTTCCAGAGTTAGGGGGCCGAGTGGCTGAAGGCTCGGCTCCCCATAGTGACCAGTCGGATGGGGGGTATGGAGAGCTGCAGAGAGGAAGAAGACCGGAGAGAACAGGAGTGAGTGTAGATATGGAGAAGATCAGATAGATAAGGCGGGCCAGGTTATGGAGAGCTATCAAAGTGAGAAGAAGGAGTTTGAAATGTATTCTGAGCTTGATTGTCTGCCAGTGGAGCTGCCAGTGGAAAGGGCGATCGACCTCTGATCGAAGGATTGCAGGTTCGATTCCCGCCTATGTTTGTAGTAAAGAAACAATGTCTAAATAGTTAAATTCTTCTGCTGCCTCGTTTCTTGTTTCATTTCCTTCTTCTAATGTTCTCTTCTGCTTCATTCTAGCTTTCAAAATAGTCAAATTCACCAAACAGGTTAAAGGAAACTATAAAATCAACCATGTCTTTTCTACTGTCTTGCTGTTGTAATAAACTGTGAATTAAAGTCTGTCCATATATCATATTAATAAGTTTGTGGTCAACATGTTATGGAGTGCTCAGAAAGTCTTCCTATTGCTTTTTGTTTTTAATTAGAAGAATCTGGATCTAACGTTTTTATTTTTTTTTATTGTTCAAGGTTCAAAGAAATCCCTCTTGATTGTGTAAAGGTAGAGTTAGAAGTCTGTTATCTTAAAAAACTCCTTCAAGCAACTTTTTTAGTTGTTAGTTTTGACTGCAATCTCAATCTCACAAATTTAAATAAAATACCTCAAATGAGGCTTTTTACAACAATTCTTCGGTTACAAATATTTGCAATTAAAATCGGTTATTTAAATAATTAATTACAGGTGACAATTACTTCATCGCACAAAAAAATAATCACATGACAGCACTAATTTTTATTACTTCACAGATATTTGGTTGCTCTGAAGGAAAGTAACAAATTAATAAAAAGTGTTTTTGTGTTCAGTGATCAATGACCTTGGGTGGAGGTTTCTTCAGCAGCACCAAAAGAGCTTGCAGAACCAAGTTGGAGAAACGAGGACCAATGGGGACATAGTCCAGCAGACGCTCAATGTCATCCACCACCACACAGCTGAGCTGGGATTTGTAAGCATCATCAAAGACCTGTAACAGCAAGCAAGCAAGCAAGTTGAGTCATAAAAAACAGTACAGCCACCATTTAAAGACTACGTTAAAAAATGAATAAAATAAAAATTCCTTCAAGAGGGGAACATTAACAAGAAGTCTTGGAAACATTATAAAGCAGCTCTGCCACTATTACAGACCGGCGTCTAAAGCAATGAAAATGAAGTGAAATTTTAACTTAAAGTCCCCCACAGGCATATATCAAACTCCGCGCACACAATTAACATTCCAGTCTCCACGCCCAGATTCCATGCCAACATTCCTAATATAATCATATTCGGTCTTATAATATTATATATATTAGATATATTATATCCAGCACTAGTCAGTGCTCAACATATTAAATTTTCACAAAATTCTGTAAAAAATGTGCCTGTCATGGCTTAGCTGTCCGACTCCTCCTCCGACCGCCAGAGGGAGCTCTCTCCAGAATTCTGATCCCTCACATCTGCACCAGCTGTGTCACATCTCCTTATCAACATCACCACATTTAAATGTTCGTAATGCCTTTGCTTGTTGCGAAGTATTGCTTTGCCCTGCATTCAGTCATGAGAATTCCCATGTCTCCTGTCACTCCTGCTTCTGACCCTTGCCCGTTTCCTCGCCGCCCTGACTTGCTCCACGTTTCTGACCCCTGCCTCGCTTCGAACTTGATCCTGTCTTTGCCCTTGTCTGATTGTGTTGTTACTAAAATTTCTGCGTGGAAATGGATCCAAACACCTCCACATGTTCATCACAGCCGCCATTTTGAAAAAAGTTCTTTTTGCATAAATTTCTGAGACAGTTCAGACCAGCCTTACAGTAAGTTTGGCGGTGGGGGGTGGGGGTGGGGGGTCGTTCAGCCAGGGCTGACAGCTAACAGGACTTTACCAATGATTATGTTTCACCAGCAACAAGATTTAGTCTTGGATGCACTTAAAATATGTGCAGCAATCCAGCAATCTGCATATTGGTTTTACGTATTATGTGTCGCTGACATGGAATTCCATCAGTTTTTGAATACGTAAGTACATGCGAATAACAGCCTTAGCAAAAGTTTGCTATGCAGAATGACACAAAAAATGTAAATCCTTTTTGCCTTTTATTTTGGGGTGTGTCATTAGAAAGACAAACAATGCGCTTAACATCATTTATAGTGCCTCTGGGTAACTCCAAAAGACCTCTCGTTAACTCCAAATACTCCGCTACTTCCATGTAAACAACATAACCAGAAATGATTGAGCGGTCAAGGGCTGAATGTAGAAGTAAGTCGTGCATAGAGCCTATTTCGATTAATTTAATTTTTGTTTATTTTTCGATCCTGAAGGAAGTTTTATTTTGAAAGAACTCACGAATACTGTCACAACATTGGCGCAAAGACGTTTTTCTCTGCAGATCAGCTGATTCACGTTAATTGCACCAGTTGAAATGTCAAGTAGTAGGCTGTGACAGTGGCATCTCTAGTATTAAAGGTTCAGAACTAGACTGCCAGATAAATAAGTCCTTTTTCTACCAAATGCGGTGGTGGGGGGTGGGGGATTCCAATCAATTGAGTGTAAATGAAACAGACAAATAGAAATGAAATGTCACCAAAATTTGCACACATCTAGTACACAGCAAAAAAGAATCTTGGGTATGGTGCACGGCATTCCTAACCCCCCAAAGGGTATTGACATCACGGCAAGCAAAACAGTAAAAAAGTGGATAGGCCAAAAAAAAAAATTCAAAATGAAAACAAAGCCAAAGCACATGTATCGGGGGTATCTCAGCGGTATGAGTACTGACGAGGACCAGGGGGCGGGAATGCATTACACCCATTTTAAAATCCATCCTGCATTGTCTCCCTGTGCGCTTCAGGATTGATTTTAAAGTTCTTTTAATGGTTAATAAATGATTTTTATTATCTTGAGTCATCCTATTAAGGTGACTTGCTTTTAAGATATGAACCCTCACAGACCCTGAGGTCCTCCGGCACCGGCCTCTTAGTTGTTCCTAAGTTGAAAACCAAAACTCATGGTGAGGCCTCATTCCACCATTATGGTCCTCGCCTGTGGAACAGACTGCTAGAGAGCCTCAGGGCCACAGAGACCGTAGAGATTTTTAAGAAAAGTCTCAAGACCCACCTTTTGAATTTAGCTTTTTTAAGAGTTTTTTATGTAATTAATTTTTATTTTATTTTCTTTTTATTGATGTATTCATTTTAACTTGTACTTGAATCATTTTATAGTGAATTTATATACACAAATATTTATTTAATATACTAACCACGGTTTTATTATCACATTAACATTATTGAAGTGTATGTCTCATTTATTTATTCTTTAACTCCAGTGCTTCCTCACGGGGATCCTCTGTTCTGGGGTTCTACTGGCTGTGCCTGCAGGTGGGCTGTTGCTGTGGCGCCCGTTCACATTTGGGTGGCTGAACTACTGCTCTGCAGAGTACTGCACAGGGGGAAATCAGGGGAGGGAGAAATCAGGCTTATTTTTTCGTTTTCTCTGTGTGTGTTTGTTTTTAAAACACTGCGTTTTTAATAGGCATTTTATTTGTTTTTATGTAAAGCGCTTTGTGTTTTGGCAGAATGAAAGGCGCTATGCAAATTAATAAAGTTTGAGTTTGATATCTGAGTGAACTTTTGAAATGATTATGAGAGGGCCACACAACCTACGGCTTGGCGGCCATTTTGTGTTAAAATCTGGAATTTGATGATTTCAACGTTTTTGTAAACAAACCTTTGTTTTTTCTGATTTTCATGAAATTTTATACACGTCGCCAGCTTAAGTGTTGAACGACCCCTAGAATTTTGTTGACCTTTGACCTCTGCAAAATTTTATTTGAATTTTGACAGAATAAACAGCATCACATTTTACAATGCAATAGATTCTAAGTTACTTCCAAATTAATTTAACGCAAAATGTCATTTTTTTAATATTGTATAGTAAATTGCAAAATGCATTTTCATTTGAATAATGGCATCAACAACCCGCTGCAATTTAAAATGGATTTAATTTTGTTTTTATTTAATATTTTATTTTAAACTTGCCATACTGAATTGTAATTTTTAACATTGAATTCAGAAACTGGTCTAATTCAATCCAGCTAATCAGCAAATACTGAAGCACAATTATTGTTTTGCTGAATCTTATCAGCAAAACAAGCCGGGCAGTAGCTCACAACAAATAAGGTTGGAGATGCCTGATCTGTAGAATTGAGTTCCAGAGACTGGGTGGGCCTCTCCATGACCTTGATATGCTTCTTCTTCAGCCATTCCTTTGTTGCCTTGGCTGTATATTTTGGGTCATTATCCTGTTGGAAGATCATCCATACATTTTTAAACCTCCTGAAGGAGGGAAGGAGGTTCTTAATCAGGAATTGATGGTGCATGGCTCCGTTCATCCTCCCATCCACAGGGTGAGGTAGCTCTGTGCAGAAAAACACCCCCAAAGTCTAATGTTTCCACCTCCATACTTGACAGTGGGGTTGGTGTTGATAGGTAGCGTTTCTCTTCCTCCAAACACAATGTGTACAGTTGATGCCAAAAAGCTCAATTCTGGTCTCATCTGACCCCTTCTACAAATCATTCTCTAAATAACTGACAGGGACCCCAAAGGTTTTCAGCATGAGGAGGCTACTGAGGAGAAAGTAAGAGAATACCACTCAACCACCAAAGGCACAAGGCGTTGACTTGGGTTGGGTCTGATGATCCTCTACAGGAAAATTTTGATTAAAATTAAGGCTCTTTATATGTATTTTCCAGGTATATGGGACATTATTTCAGCTGATTTGAAAAACGTAGAGAGGAGGGGTTTAGCAACTTCAACTCTATCACTGTTGGCAACTTCTTTTCCTGTGACTGCTTATCTACTACACAACACAGGAGGAGCCCCTGAAGAATCATTGCTTGTAAAGTAAATGTACATGTAACACAGTCAATGATGTGTTTTATCACAAATAAGTTGTTTCTGTTTTCTTTAGCACAACAGCACAAAAACTGTGCCGAAAAAGCCCTCCTACATCCCAATTTGAGAAAAGCTTTGTCAATTAGTTGTGTGTAGTCTGAACAAGCTGAAGACAATGAAAATTACTCTTAGCTTTTTTTAGAAAATTAAATTGCATGAAAGTAATTAATGATAAAAATGCAGAGAAAACAATTACATATTTAGTAGAGGAGGGGCAGATTGACAGAAATGATACATTTTGATATGAAATCACCAGACATTATTGTTTTGGATTCTTACCGTTATGTAATTGGCGGTAAAGATGCAGACATCTATAGAAGCAGTCTAACACAGTCTCACCAGGGGGTGCCTTTTCAGCACAACACCAGCTCTGTGATGTTACGTAGACACTGCTATTAAAAATACATTCACAGTAGATTCATGTCTATGAATGTATTTAGATAATACAGTTTTATCATGAATGTTGCATGAATAAATTCTGTTGTATTTATCCACCATGTCTTAACGTCTGGCCCACGAAAATCTTGTCTGACTTTAAATCAGTTTGTGGTTCCATATTGACGACACCCATAACAGCTCATTAGCGTAGCATCACAGCTTTCTAATTTTTTTGCTATGCTAATCTTCCATTGGACTTTTAAGATGTTATAAGCTAGCAGGAGAGAGTGTTGTCAAAGCTAACAATCCTGCCCACAGGGGTTAAAATGGAATTTCTAATGAGCTCCTGCTTTGCTGCAGAGAATATCTTTTAGAAACCGACACAGGCTTTTCAATTTAAAACCAAAACAAAAAATTACATAATGATAATCAAAAGTCCGCTGGGAGTGATTTTACAATAGAAAACTATATAGTTGGAGAGTATGGAAGCAATTGTGGCTCATAATTCAAAATAAAAGCCTATACCGGAAATACTTTTTTGTTTTCAAAATATAGCTGCCTCCACTGACTCAAAAATAAAATGAAAACTCAATCCGCCTCAATCAATGGCTTTTTCTTTTTCTTCTTCAACACCGCTTATTCTGTAACCTAATTAAAATGACAATGCGCATGGAAGGGGATGGCCAGTCATCGATATCCCTTTCCATGCAACTGAAAGATATTTCAATCCCCTCCAGTTACTGAAGGACTGAGAGGAAGTTGCCTATGACAAACTTTGTTTACATTGGTGTCAGAGTGTCCAGACAAGCTCTCTAAAACATGCTCAATTCTGTCATGTGCATCACACTCTGAAACTGTCACTCCAACTGGGAAGCTAATTCCAACATGAATTGTGCACACCCTCTTGAGATCGCCTTGTCGTTTGCCGGTAGCCTCAATAATGCAGAAGAAGAGTGAGCACCGACATCATTGGTTAAAGTTGTTATTAAACTTTTTTGGCTTTGAGATGAAATGAAATAATGAAATTGTGTCAATGAATCTTTATTGTGAAATAGACCGAAGCATTTACCTTTTTAATTGCCTGGCACTTGGAGATCTCAGAGTTTCCAATCATCTTGTCAGGAGAGCAGATTTTAATGAAGGGGAACTGAGAGTCTTCTGCTATTTTAGCTGCCAACGCTGTCTTTCCACTGTGTGGCGGACCTATAAAAACAAAACAAGTTTGAAGTATGTCCTCTACCAGTTAGTTTCTCTCTTTGCCTTACCCTCCAGCAGCACAGCCACCAGTGGGGTCCGATCACTGTTTTTGGTCTGCTGTACAAGCAGCTCGCCGTCATCCAGAACATGGGTAACTGGGTCTCCCCATTTTATGATGCCATTCATGATGTAGCTGGAATAATCTTCCTGGTTTGTGCCAAACGCCTGAAGATATGGGATTTGAGAGCTTGAGTGAGTAGAGTGATATTAGCACCCAGCATGACATCTGAAGTTAAATGATGCATACAGGTTTAATGTCGTTGTTGAGGGATCCCATGAAGTCAGCACGAGTGACCTGCAGCTTCTCTGCCCTCTCCATATCCACTTCCACAGTGGATGTAGCCTGAAACAGACACTTTGCACAGTCTATCAAAATAGCAGGGGATATTCTCTCAGTATGAAGTGTAGTTTGGTAGAAACAATAGCATCATACGCAAAACCAATGCAACAGAGAATTCAGTCCTGATGTCTGAAAAACATTGATTTTCACTTATTACATAGATCACATACATTTCATTGGCTGATCATTGAACTAAAGCCTTAGTCACAAATGCCCTCGAGGGTGGATACGAGCTGTCTGTGGGTGAAAAATCTGTTAAAAATGCAAATCTATAAAAGACATGCAGATAGTCCGTACAAAATTTTAATATCATAGACCAGCTGGTGACCCTATAATGCTAAATTGTTAATGCACATTTTTTTTTCTACAGGCATGCTGCAGGCATCGGCTTGTAGTGAACACTTTAGCAACGCGTAAAAGTAAGAGGGAAATACAGTGGGTTGCAAAAGTATTCATCCCCCCTTGAACTTCTTCAAATTTTCTTAAATTATGACCACAAACATAAATACATTTGATTTGATGTGAAAGACCAACACAAAGTGGAACACAACTGTGAAGTGAAAAGAAAATTATACAAGAGTTCCATTTTTTTTTTTTTACAAAAAAACCCTGAAAAGTGCAGTGTGTAAGAGTATTCAGCCCCCTGAGTCAATACTTTGTGGAACCCCCTTTTGCTGCTATTCCAGCTGCAAGTCTTTTTACGTTTGTCTCTACCAGCTTTGTACATCTAGAGACTGAAATCTTTGTCCATTGTTCCTTGCAAAAGAATTCAAGCTGAGTCAGACTAGATGGAGAGCGTTTGTGAACAGCAGTTTTCAGATCTTGCCATAGATTCTGGATTGGATTTAGGTCTGGACTTTGACTGGGCCATACCAACACATGGATCCGTTTTATTTGAAGCCATTCCATTGTAGCTTTGGTTTTATGTTTAGGGTGGTTGTCCTGTTGGAAAGCCAGTGTGGTGGTGTTGAACCGCATGCACCCTGTGCTTGCTTGCTGCTTCCAGTAGTGTCGAATCTGCTCACATTGATGGTGGTAGGGGCGAAGCTTGCTTGCTTGGGAAACCCATGGTGCTGGGTGGGTGCACATACACTTCGTTGTTTGGAGCCGGAGTTAGGCATCCATTGCAGTATCAGTCCTCTGGGCTAGCATAGGATAAGCTCTTCTCAAGACTGTTGTGTGTGGTTTCGACCACAAACCCTCCTTGAGGTGACCGCTGGTAACTGGGTAGAGTGAACCCCCAGTCTGAACACAACAGATCTAGCCGAGAAAAACCTTTAAAAAAAAAAGACACCCACCCATAGGTTAAATGGGTTTGCGTTGGGTTAACACCCCTGTCTGGAAAAAAAGAAATCGTTACAGAAATGCCAACAAGAGAGTCAAGAGACGGTCTAGGCCTGGAGGATGGATCTCGAGCTGGAGGTGGTATGACGCAAGGTAGTGAAAGCCAGAGTGATCTGGAAGCTGCCAGGCCGATGACCATCATCTCTACCAGAACCAGCATCAACATCGCTACATGGAACGTCAGGACCATGTACGAGACGGGCAAGTCAACACAAGTGGCAACGGAGATGAAGACCTACTAGCTCAGCATCTTAGGAACCTGTGAGTCAAGGTGGACATGTTCTGGCCAGAAGAGACTTGCCTCAGGAGAACTGCTGCTGTACTCCGAACACGAGGAAGATAATGCACCCCACACCTACAGCGTAGCCCTGATGCTGTCCAAGAACACCCAGAAAGCTCATTGGATGGCATATGGCCCACAACTCCTGGTTGCGATCTTCCGGACCAAGAAACAAAGGATCAATATGGACATCATTCAGAGTTACACCCCAACCAACGACAGTAGTGAGGGAATAAAGGAGGACTTTTACAGTAGCCTTTAACCATCATACAGAGTCGTCCACAACTGAACATCATTATTGCAACGGGGGACTTCAACACCAATATTTGCAGTGACAACAGGAGATATGAGGAGATCAAGGAACAGAAAGGCTTCGGTGAAATGAACGAGAACAGAGAACTGCTTACCACCTTCTGCGCCACAAACAACTGATTATCGGTAGGGGGGCATCTTCCACCAGAAGAAGATACCAGATCGACCACGTGTGTATCGAAAAGAAGTTCCGGAGATCCCTCCAGGATGTGCGCGCAAAGCAAGGAACAGATGTCAGCTCAGACCATCATCTCCTAGTAGCCAAACAGAAGATTAAGATGCGGAAGAACTGGACCAGGGCTAGCAGCCAACGTCAACGGACACTAAGAAGGTAGAGTTTAAGATCACACTCTCTAACAAGTTCCAGGTTCTGCAAGAACCGAGGGAAGAAGAGACCATCGACGAAAAGTGGCAAGGAGTCAAAGCAGCATAAACAACTTGCCAAGAGACATTAGGGCCCAGAAAGTACACTCACAAGGAATGGCTCTCCACAGCAACCCTGCAGAGCATAGCAGAGAGGAAGGTGAAGAAGATAGCAGTAAGTGATAGCTGTACAAGAGCCAGCAGAGCAAAGGCCCAGGAAGTGTACTCAACAGCCAGCAAGGGGGTGAAGAGAATGATTAAGACAAAAGGATCTACTTGGACACACTTGCATCAGTAGCAGAAGAAGCAGCCTATCACGGCAACACGAACAAACTTTACACCACGATCAAGAAGCTGTCTTGGAAATTTGGTGCTCCAGATAGACCAGTGAAGGATAAAGATGGGAAAGCGATACTCAATGAGGCAGGCCAGCGGCATAGATAGGTACCAATACTTTGAAGAGCTGCTAAACAGGCCAGCCCAGCAGAACCCACAAGTCATAGAGCCAGCAAACAGCAACTTGCAAATTGACTGCAGTGGGCCAACATGGGCAGAAATAAGCAAGGCGATACAGCGGCTCAGGAACGGTAAGGCAGTCGGACCCGACAACATCCCAGCAGAGGCACTAAAAGCTGACATCAAGACTAGCGTGAATCTCCTTCAACCCCTTTTTATGAAGACCTGGGAAGAGGAGCAAGTGCCCATAGAGTAGAAAGAGGGTTATCTTATTAAGCTCCTCAAGAAAAGTGACTTGAACTCTTGCTCCAACTTCAGAGGAATCACACTGCTTTCCATCCCAGGGAAGGTGTTCAGCAGAGTACTCCTGAATAGGATGAAAGATGCCTCGATCCCCAGCTCCGAGACCAGCAAGCAGGATTCCACAAAGGGAGGTCATGCACTGACCAGATTGCAACTCTGCGTATCATCCTGGAGCAATCCTTGGAGTGGAATTCACCTCTCTATGTCAACTTCATCGACTATAAGAAGGCGTTTGACAGTGTCGACAGACAGATCCTCTGGAAACTACCCTCATCAAGAATTCCTGCAAAAGTCTGACCTGCAAGATAATTCATGGAGGCCAGCTGACAGATGCCTTTGAAGTGAAGACTGGAGTGAGGCAAGGATGCCTCCTATTGCCATTCCTGTTCCTGTTAGCAATTGACTGGACTATGAAGACATCAGCAGAAAACAAGCGAAACGGCATCCAGTGAACACTTTGGACACAGCTGGACGACCTGGACTTTGCAGATGACTTGGCCCTTCTCTCACATACCCAAACAAACATGCAGGAAAAGACAGCCACAGTTGCAACTATTTAATCACTGTTGGGGCCTCCACAGAGGCAAGAGCAAAGTCCTCAAGTTGAATGCCACCAGTCAGATGCCCATCATGCTGGGGGGCGAGGCGCTGGGAGAGGTGGAGACTTTCACCTACTTAGGCAGCATCATGGACCTGGATGTGAAAGTCCGCATTGGAAAGGCAAGGGCAGCATTTCACCAGGTGAAGAGAGTATGGGGAGCCACAGACCTTATCACTAAAATCAAGTTCAGTATACTTAACACCGTGGTGAAACCAATACTACTCTATGGTGCTCAGACAAGAAGGACTACTGTCACAACAATGAAGATCCAGGCCTTCCTCAACACCTGCCTCAGAAGGACCCTGAGAGTCCACTGGCCTAATACAATCAGCAACCAAGACCTGCGGCAGAGAACAAAACAGAAGCCTGTGGAAGAAGAAACTCTCCAAGGAAGGTGGCAATGGATTGGACATACTGTCCAGAAACCTACGTCCAGCATCACACGGCAAGCTTTACACTTGGAATCCCCAGTGAAGAAGAAAGAGGGACCAAGAGACCAAGTAATTCTTGGTCCCGAGATATGGAGGCAGACGCTAAGTCTAAAGGCTACACGTGGGGACAGCTGGAGCGACCCTCCCAGGACCAGACCGCCTAGAGAGCCATTGCTGCTGGCCTATGCCCCAGAAGGGGTTACAGGCAAAAGTAAGTAAGTATGCTGAGGAGAAGCAGCCACAGAGCATGATGCTGCCACCACCATGTTTGACAGTGGGTATGGTGTGTTCAGAGAGATGAAAAAGTACCATTTTGGTCTCATCTGACCAGAGCTCCTTCTTCCACACTTTTGTTGGGTCACTCACATGGCTTTCAGCAAACTACAAATGGGACTTTTTGTGGGTTTTCTTTTAACAATGGCTTTCTTCTTGCCAATCTTCCATAAAGTCCAGATTTGTGCAGTGCACAACTAATGGTTGTGCTATGGACAGATTTCCCTACCTGAGCCATAGATCTCTGCAGTTCATCCAGAGTCACCACGGGCCTCCTTGCTGCATCTCTGATCAGTGCTCTCCTTGTTCGGCCTGTTGGTTTAGGTGGACAACCATGTCTAGGTAGGTTTGCAGTTGTGCCATACTCTTTCCATTTGCGGATGATGGACTGAACAGTGGTTCGTGGGATGTTCAAAGCTTGGGGAATCTTTTTCTAGCCTAACCCTGCTTTTTTTTTTTTAAAAAAAGAGCTCTTGTATCATTTCCTTTCCACTTCCCAATTGTGTGCTACTTTGTGTTGGTCCTTCACATAAAATTCCAATCAAATATGTTTGTGGTTTTGATCAGAGAAACTGTGGACATTATAAGAGGTACAAATACTTTTGCAAGCCACTGAATGCAGGCAGGTCGTAAGAACTTTTTCATTTTCATTGACACCCCCCAATCACCACCACCACTCTACCTCCCGAATCTTGTGCACAGAAAAGAAAACCTGTTAGTGATGTTCATGTGACAAGCTTTTCCCGTCTTATGCAGCCTGGCTGTTAAAAATGAAGAAATTCCATACAACAATGGTACGTCCCATTTTCATGAGGTGGACACACGAGCCTCAAGGGAACTCCAAGACACTCCTGCATCCAATTAGTTATATAGGCTAGAGAGGCTACGCCAGCTTGTTATCATTGTCCAATATATGAAAAGACGCCATATTGGAAAGGGCAGTAAACTGAAACATGGCTTAGCAGTGTTTCACAACCCTGGTCCTTGGGGCACACTGTTCTGCATGTTTTCCATGTTACCATGCTTATGCACACTTCAGGCCATCATCAAGCCTTTGCAGAAGTCAGATAATGACAGTCATGAAAGACAGGTGGGTTTGAGAAGGGCTCTGTTGAAAAAAATGTTGTGATTTTAATCACATGTTCACACAGGCTAAGATTTACACAAACTGTTAGACTCCTTGGTCGGTGTTTCAAAACAGGTTGGAGGGAAGCCGACATCACCACAGACTCCTTGCACCCATTGTCCCAACCCGGGGCGGTGCAATGCAGTTGGGAGTGACAGCAGGTGCTGCAAACAGCTCTGACCTACTTCTGGTGGCTCCACGACTCAAATGTCGTGGGTCCCGACTGAAGTCTTGTGGGTTGCAACACATGAGATATGAGGCGATACACAGCAGTGACCAAAGAACCGGCTCACTGAAGTTTCAATGCCATTTTATGCAGTGAAATTGTGTGAGCCACATTTGACATTAATTCATCAGTCGGAGTGCACTGGGAACAATTACACTTGGCATCATCCTTCCCACAGATAGGGGAGAGGGTGCAGTGAGCACTACTGTCCACAGCCCCAGAGCGGCGTGGTCCAGGTGGGGGGGTGCTGTGAAGTACGTAGTGGCCAAAGCCTGTTGAGCTGGTTGCAATGTATCCTCGCTAGGGAAATGCACCCTGAAGGAGGCGGGCATCAGAAGGACCCAGGTACCCACATGGCACCAGGCAGGCAGTCTTCCGTATGCCACATGTCCCTGGTCCACCCGACTGATAGGTATTCAGAATTGGGCTCTTTCCTTTTCGCTTTTGAGAGAATCCTGGTCAGTTTCTTGACCTCTGCTTAGTAATATGCTTCAATTCAGTCATCCTCCAAAAAGAATAATTGGTGGTCATGTATGAAGTTACATTTGTTTCTAAAGTGTTGTCTGTAAACAAGCTTTGTAACTGGAAAAATAAATTTGAGTGTCTCTAAAAAGATTTTGTACTTGTAAAAAAACAAATGTCTGTCTGTAAAAAGATTCTTACTGTAGGGTAAAAATGTTTTGTACTTGTAGAAAAACTGTTTGTTTTTTAAAAGATTCTGAAAATTGTCCGTGCCTAAAAATGTGATTTTGATTCTTAACAAATCAACCAATCAGCAGCCTTTTACTGTCAGCCAATCAGCGACCTTGCTTGAATCTGCCAACCAGATACATGATTTTCATGCTAGGAGAACAAAAAAAAACATTTCTTAAAATGACTTTATGTTTGTTTGAGATGCTGTTTTGAAAGTTTACAATCCAACCATAAATTCTGGTTCATTGTATATTTCCTTTTAACACAGGAACATTTCTGTGCTAACGTTTCTTCAAAGATAACCTCGCATACACACCCTTGCTATGCTGTAGGAAAACTCTTTCATGTCACCTTTTCATGGTTCCACAAATTAGGACTTTTATTTGATTAAACCTTCATTCTCTGTAAAATGTTTGCGGGTTGTCTAAACGTAGACTTTGTGATGAAGATTTTTCCTTTAATGTCAGACCGGATGCTAGCAACAGGACGCTAACTTTAGTCAAGTGCGACTTTTCAGGTGGCATGGATAAATAAAGCTAAATAAGATGACACAACCATCAGAAAACTGCCTAATGTGCGGCCACTGACGTTAGAACATTTCACAACTTTTCGCAGACACGATGGATTCAGGATCATTATTATTTTTTGAAAATTCCAGTTGTCTGACAGTCGTGTTGTTTTATTTTGCTTTGCTTATCCATCCCACCACAAGTAACAATTGTTTTTTTTTTTTTAACAAAACGTCAAGCCAGATTCGTCGATTTTCACGCTTTTCCACAATATGTTTAAAAAGGAAACTTTGGTTCTTCCGCTTTTCACACAATTTCACAAATATGCCACCAGCTGGAGTCTACAACCACAGAAGTTTAGTTGACATTTGACTTTGGGAAAAGGCCGCCATGTTGAATTTAGAAGAAAAAAGCAAAAAGAAAAAAAAGCACTTTTAGGACAAGCTACAAACAAAAACTCGTCCTCGAGATTTTCATTGATCATTTTGTAACTTCTTGGGCATCATTGGGAAGCAATTTTGCGAAAAATTTGTATGAGAAGTTATAGATTTTAAACAGCATTCGTGTGACGAGCTCGCAAAAATGGCGTATTCTTATTACTCGCACATTTTTTGACGAAATATTGTGAACATCTAATATGTTGAGCCCTGACTAGAGCTTGACAAAATATTACAAGACCAAATACAAACATATTAAGTATGTGGGCATGGCTAGCAAATAACGTTGGTTCCTAATGAAGTTTACTTTTGCCGATTCTTCCAAATTTACGTCAATCTGTTTGGTATCATCAGGCGACCAAAACATAAAATAATTGTTATGGTCATAAAACCAACAGAAAAGCCGCCATTTTGAAAAAGAGTGTTTTTTCACATGCAGTTCAGACCAGCCTTACACAAAGTGAAAGGGGGATTGTCACTGCTTAGCCAAAAAGGTCGGATCAAAGGTGAGTTCGGTGCTGGTGGCTGTGGTGCATTGAAGCGAGGCTTGGGCAGGTAGATGGTTTTAATTTGATACATTCTACCTCATTTTCAAAACAAAAAAAGGGGGAATCTGTCATAAGAAGAATTAATTAAAGTTAATTAAACAAATCATTTTGAACAATTTTAATAGTTTGAAAAAAATTTGTGTTTTGCAAAAATGAAACAGAAAATGTGGAATGAGAACGGTAGAGAAAATCACGTCAGTTGTTACGTCATTTTGTCACAAAAATGTTAATGGTAGTGAAAAATACCATCATAATGCATAATTGTATGTAAAACAGCATTAAAAAAGGTTGCAGCTATGTTAGGTGCCCAAAATTCCGAGCGGCTTCCCTGACCTAAATGTTCACTATTCTGAGAGGAAACTCAGTAAACGGGCCATTTCCAATATGACGTCCAACTATGCAAACGCATCAAGCTAGCATAGTGACACAAGCCCATATAAATGATTGCCAGCGCCCTTTCCTAAGATGCAGTCCTTCCTCTCTGCAACCCACTATGGGCCCAGACAACTCAAAAACCTAAAGCACCCATGTACAGACCCTGTGGTGCGTATGACTAAGGCTTAAAGTGTTTCTTAAAGTATGGGCTTGTAAAGGGTCTGACCTTTATGTGTCGGTTCATGGCTGTGGACTGCGCTGCCCTGACCAGACCCTCCAACTCTGCACCACTGTAGTTCTTAGTTTCTGCAGCCAGTTCCTTAATGTCAACGTCTATGGCCAAAAGGTTGAAGTTTCGCATTTTGATGGTGTGGATGTTCAGGATCTGGACACGACCTTTCTCATCAGGCAGACCTGGAAAGAAGGCAACCAGATAGGATTGTGGGTCACGTCATTTCAGTTGTAAATAGACTAAAGATAGAAATAAAGTCTCTTCTGTCCTCATGATTGTTAGCAATGAAAAACGATCCTCTGATGGAAACAGATGATGACCTTTTTATATTAATTACACTTACATTTCTAGTCAGGTGTTCATAATGTCAATAGTAAATGCTTAACTATGGGTTCTCAGTTCTAGCCTAAATTTAATTTCTGTTCATTTAGATTACTTTTTTTTAAATGCCTGTTCCTCAAAAAAAAAAAAACACATTTCTTCAATTTAAGTCTGGAATGAATTGGATAGTAAAAATAAATAAATAAATAATGCAAAAAATTAAATTAAAAAAAAAAAAACCTCCCCTCTCACCCTCTGCGGGTGGTACCTCACTTGAAGCTCTGGTCTTCTACCAGAAGCCTGGGAGCTTGAAGGTCCTGTAGCATCTTAGTTGTACCTATCACTGCACTTTTCTGGACTGAGATGTCTAAGGTCTTTCCATGGATCTGCTGTAGCCACTCATCCAGTTTGGAGTTACAGCCACGAGTGTTCCAATTACCACGAGCATCACTGTCACCTTCACCTTCCAAGCTTTCTCCATATTTTTATATATATAATAAAAATCTAATATTAATTTTTAGACATGTCTTTTCTATGATTACCTTTTTGTGTGTAGGTTTTCAACATTTCTTCAGTGAATTTACAAGTTTTCTGTTAAATAATATGCATGCGAGACAGCGGTGGGTGAGACAGTAGCAGCCGGTGCCTCCGCAGCGCTGCACATACTGACTGAAGTTGTAGATGACGCATGTGCTTTACTAATTCGGTCTTTTTATCATCATAATAGACGCTTCATTTTACAATGACCTTATTTGTTTATTTCCCACCATCTGTTCAATTACATTGGTGCCAGAGCTGGGGGGGGGGCACACTTTTGTGATGACGCGTAACAGTCAGGGCGGCAGTCTTTCTGGTGGCGAGGTGCTGGTACTTGCACTCCATTGCAGGTGAGTCATGATGGTGTCTGTGGCGGCAGTCAGTCGTTGGAGCTGGCGTCCATGCTCGAGCAGCAGAGCATCAAACCCGGCTGCGTTGGAAGGACTGGGAACCCCCACTGCTGGATCCATTCTGTAGTAAGGAGTCAGAGGTGGTTGGATCCATATACAGTGTTTTATTTACAAGATGATCGGGTGGGTTGGTCGTACAGGCGGAGGTCAGGCAGGAAAAGGTCAGAGGCAGCGAAGTCTTGGCAGAGGCTGAAGCAGGCGAAGGGCAGGCAGGAGTCGAGGCAGACAGGAAAGCAAGAGGATCAGAACAAGGTCGATAAAGTGGCGGCAGGAAAGAACGCTCAGGATTGTAAAGGCAAAACAATGCTTCACGCTGAGCAGAGCAGGAGCTCTGACTAAATACTGTGGGAGCTGAATGATTCACAGCTGTGGGACACCTGGTAGTGGCTGCGAGGGTCGCTGAGTATTGTAGTGAGAAGAACCAGGAAGTAGTCAGTACTCTAGAGACAGTGTGCGCAGGCCACCAGAGGAGGAGACTGAGGGCAGCCTCCTGACATATATATGTATATTGATGCATATGAATTAATACATGTCATAAGCAACCGTCCTCCTCTTGGCGTCAAAAGGTTCAGGCTTACAAGTCGTGCATTCATTTCTGAAAATGTACACTATGTAGCACTATCCCGCTAATAACATGGTCGCTTACAAAAAGAAAAAAAGATTTAATAGATTTTTAGCACTTTGTTCTTGTTATTTGGGGGGGGGTTAGAGAGCTTTTTAAAAAAATCTGACCATTTGATTGGTGGCCCGTAACACTTCAATGTGTTGCTGGTCAGGCAGACTTGGACTGCAGCGGCAAAGGAAAGTGATACATGCTATTGTCACGATAGGTTCAATAAAGCATCAGATCAGAGAGAAAGTTCACCTCTTACCAGTTGTTTTTTCCGGAAGATGAACCAAAAAGTTTGTTTTAAAGAACTTCTTTTTTAGGTGGGCATCAACACCCAGCAGCCAATCAAAATAAAGTATTCACCAGGGTGTGAGATACTGGCAAGGAAAGCATACATGGAGCGCCACAACTAAGTGGCTGTAATAGTATACAGGAACATGTGTGCAGACTATGGACTGGAAACCCCAAAGTCAAAATGTGAAACATGTCTGAAGATGGTAGAGAATAATAGAGCAAAGATCCTGTGGAACTTCCAGATACAGATAGACATCATGGTAATGGTGAACCAACTAGACATTGTAGCGGTGGATAAAGAATAGAGGAAAGCTGTTGTGGTGAATGTGGCAGTTCCAAGTGATTGTAAGATCAAGAAGAAGGAACATGACAAACTGGAGAAATACCAGGAACTCAGAGAAAAACTGGAGAAAGCTTGGAAGGTGAAGGTGATGTGTCCGTGGTAACTGGAGCACTCGGGGCTGTAACCCCCAAACTGGAGGAGAGGCTACAGCAGATCCCTGGAAAGACCTCAGACATCTCAGTCCAGAAAAGTGCTAGAAACAGCTAAGATACTGCAGGACCCTCAAGCTCCCAGGCCTCTGGTAGAGGACCCCAGCTTGGGGTGAGATACCACCACGGAGGGTGTACTATTTGTGAATTTCATAAAAACTTTTGTAAAAAATTTATACAAATGTAGATTTAGACTCTTGGGTGGAGCCTGATCAGCAGCAAACAATTCACCTTGTTCCTTTTTATTGAGGTATTGTGTGTGATTTAAATGAGTGATCTTGTTATTCATCAAAATTTGTAGATCAAGCCAAGAGTTAGTGGCGCTCACCAATTTCCATTTTGACCTCAAACCTGCCTGGCCTCATCAGAGCATCATCTATCAGATCAGGTCGGTTGGTCATACCTGAAGAAATGGGAAGGGGGAGCAGAGTTGCATAGATTAGCACAGAGGACACTTGATCAGATTGATGCATACTTTATTCAGATACAGATAAAACTTCCTGATCAGACTTTCTTCTGTTCCCTTTGAGAGAGCTGACTAATCCTCCAGCATGTACTATGCTACATTAGGTATATTTGCTATTTCTTTGTGCATAACTATGTCATTTTTGTTGTTTTCTTCTTTTTATTCCAACTGTATTTTAATCAGAAAAGGTATGGGGGCATTCCTGGTATTGTCCAAAGACTTCTCCAGTTATAAAAGAGACCTTCTTCTCCAACCTTTCTACTCTTTTTGATACAGGACAAGCTTTTAGACAAAATAAAACTACTATAAAGAACTGCACATAAAGAATAAGTAATAAGGGAACTAATCAGGAATACATTGCTGCTTTTCTATTTTCTGAATAACACATTTTTGCTTAGAAAAAAATATAAACTAAGCTGTCAGAGCTAACTTACAGTCTGCAACCAAAGCAGGTCTTTTGAAACCACATAATCTAAAGCTAATAGGACAGGCTTATCTAAAATGTAAACAGTCCGTTTATCTTTCATAAAACCACAACAAAAAATGTAAAATTCAAAAGGTTGCAGAAATGCTTCATTAATTAGTACATATGTATGTGTCTCATTAAGTGAAATATACAGTCAATGAGATATATTTTTTTAACTCTAAAGAATATTATGAGACAGTTCCTTAATAATAAATATATATATACATATTCTCCAAACGTTTGCAACTTTCCTGAAGAAGAAAAGTACTGATCTACTTAGGTGTGAGGCATATTTATGCAAATAAAAGTGAGAAATAGCTCACCAATAACCAGGATGTTGTTAAGCTGCTCCACGCCATCAATCTTAGACAGAAGCTGGTTGACCACAGTGTCATGCACACCTGTGCTGCTGGCGCCTGTGCCTCTCTGCTTGCAGATAGCATCCAGCTCATCAAAGATAATGATGTGAAGACCACTGTTGGCCCCCAGCTGAAAATACCACTGGTTAAGATTTACTCTTGAAAAGGTGGAAGAGAAGTTGAAAACCTCACAAATATCTCACTCTTTTCTGTTCCTCCTCTGCCTCTGCAAATAGTTTGCGGATGTTGGCTTCGGACTCTCCCACATACTTGTTTAGGATCTCTGGGCCATTCACAACTTTTGGCTCTCGAGCATTGAGCATCTTGCCAATCTGCCTAGCCATCAGTGTTTTCCCACATCCAGGTGGTCCAAACAGAAGGATCCCTTTTACGTGCTTACAGCCTGAAGTACCACAGACACAAATACAGACAGAAAGAAAAGAGAAACTCTCTTAACAAAGTTGATGATAAAAAAAAAATCCTATTATGATGCACACTTACAACACTATATCTTGTCTAACATACTGCCATTTCATCTATAACTCATTAAGATTCCTGTCATCTTTTAAATTTTAACAACTAAGCACTTCCCACAGTTCAAAAAAGCCAACAGTTTAATAACTATTATGTTTATAATCTATTCAGTTCAGAGGATTAAAAGAAAGATATATTATCTTAACTGGTGGAATTGGTATGGCTTAAGTTTTATTGATATAACTCCTTTTATTGATACAGATTTGACATAATGACCACTG
This sequence comes from Oryzias woworae, assembly GCA_016861445.1. Taxonomy (NCBI): domain Eukaryota; kingdom Metazoa; phylum Chordata; class Actinopteri; order Beloniformes; family Adrianichthyidae; genus Oryzias; species Oryzias woworae. The sequence goes on along the minus strand of BOLG01001384.1, from coordinate 554,123 downwards.
ACATAAAAACAATGAACAAAGTGAGGTGTGACATCACACATAGAAAATGCCTTTCCTCCAGCTATCACAAAATGAGGCCAAATCTGTCACTATTGATTCCTAATACGTGCGCCACCATTTTTAATCTCATTGACCGTGACTGGTCCAAGTCGGCTTGAGTCATGTTTTTAGGGGAACTACAGTTGCCAATCTTGAGTGAGCTTGTTGGAAGTCCACACTCCTTCCGCTGAAAACGAGCTAGGGACAAGCTGTCAATCAAACGCGCCAGCGGGCATGCTTTATTTACTGAGCCATCTGATTGGTCAGTTATAACCGAGCAATCAGTGGTCAGTTAATGGTCAGTTAATAAGTTTATAACTTATTTTCTCCTTTTTATTCAAATTTCATGCACTTATCTTTGTTAAAGAACACTTTAGTGACGTGCTCCACGTGTGTATTGCTAGCATAGACATCTGTTGAAACAACAGTGGCGCTAGATTAGAGACCCAGGAATTTTTTCTTTTTGCTTTCAGTCTGGCTGCATGATCTAGACCCATATAGACCGTGACATTTTATTCCACCATTCAGCAGTCTGTGCCCCAATTACCAAAAAACTCGTTTTTGGTAATTACCTATGGATGGTGTCTTTTTATAACTTTTTCTTACTAGCTCTATTTGAAAACTAATCATGAAAAAAATCAATAATTGGGATTTGTACTTGGACAAAATATTTGGCACCAAATCTTTCACATACCAAAACAGGACTGTACAAGAAAAAGCCTGGACCAAGATTCGTGAGATTTCCACCGTTTCAATATTTCATACCAAACTTTTTTCCAACTGTAAGTGGTGGACATGCACTAGTAAAAACATTAAACAAAAACAAAAGAAGAAGAAGAATCCCATCCCAATCGGTCCCTCCTTGTCTATTGTGAACACTGTATGCTCTAAACAAGTTGATGAAACCACATAAAGCGCATTCTTGAACCTGCAAGACACGCCCACTGTATACATAGTCCCTGATTGGTCAAAGATCAACTGGTTTAACTTTTGACACGCCTACAATCGCAGCACATTTTGTACGTAGAGCCAATAAGTCGACTTAAAAACTTGCTTAGAGACGCTTGGACACAAGAGTTTTGAAAGCTTAAAATCCTTATATTAGTATGTTTACAAAGACTTTTCATTGAAAGCAGTTGTTCAAACACAAGTTTCTGAATCTGGTCTGAAAGGAGAATAATTTAGAAACAGGACAGTTTTTCATCTTTGAGGTGCTAGTGTTTTGTTGAGTCAGTGTTTTTTAAACTATGTGGGATAACTCTTTCCTGTATGTTTTCCATGTTCCTCTGCTCATGGAGAGCTTATCATTAAACTCTGTAAAAGTTTGATATTGGCAGTCATCAAAGGCTGAACTGAGTAGGATTGAAAACTTCCATGACGTTGTTCCCTGTGGACCAGGGTTTGGAAACACTGCTCTAAGTGATTCTACAAATGTTGAGCAAATATTTAGCAATGTAGGGCCTTACCCATTTGCTCCACTATGTCTGGGGGAAAAACTCGAGAGGCAAATGCTCTCCGAAAAATGTCAGAGAATTCCTTATCCAGACCTCCGATACCCATCTTCTCAAAGTTCCAGTCTGGGTTGATGATTGTCTGCCGTGCTTCCTTTGTCTTTGCCTTACCTTTAAGAGCACATGAGTTAGGGGTAAGGAAAGAAGCTTTATATTTTTACACACACATTTTAAGAATATATACATTTAGGAAGGAACGGAACGTACCAACAAGAGTGAGAGAAGAGTTCTCTGCCTTCTCAAAAATGACTTGGCTGTTGCCAATCATAAGACCAACATCAATCTGTTGGTAGAACCACACTTACAGTCACTATTCAAAATCAGAATATTTTTATTGACATTGTTGGTGATGTTACCTTCACCAAGCAGGGATTTTTTGCATTGACAGGTGCGTACAACAGAGAAAGAAAATAAATGTCCAGGAGAGAAGGACGCTGGAAGCTATGGTACAGACCCCACTATTGGTATTAGCAAATGCTATTCTGGTGATTCCAAATGTCCTTATCGCTACAGTAAACAAGCATAAATATTCATTGCTGGAAAACATACCAGTTACAAATCATTCCTAAATCAGTCTGTTGGTTCAGCCTTCAAAAACCTTGCTGAACCTTTAATTATAAGGGTTTATGGTAGCAACCAAACTTTAAAAAGTTGTATCTGAAAAAAAAAATCCATTAACATTTCTAGGACAAGGCCTTGGAGTAGCTAGGAACAACATATTATGGCTTATGGCTGTTTGACTATAACACTAACACTTACATATAAAAAAAACTGTTGAAGGTGGAGGGGTGATGGTTTGGGTTTGCTGATCATAAATTACAGCCTGGGTGAATGTAAGTCATGTAAAGAAAATACATTGAGTTCGATGGTGCTACGATCTTTGAACCTGAAATACTTTAAACGTAGGTTGACTTAATCTTTGTAATGCTGTGAATTGGTGGCTGCAATCAACCAAAACCATGTGTCCCTGACCTATAGTCATTTAGGAAACAGATTCGGATGGAGATCCTTCACATTTTAATTGCTGTGTTCATGTTTAGCCATGCAGCACAGGTCTTGAAATGAAATTATGGCATCTAGACTTCTTTTTTGAAAGGTTTAAGTGGCGCAAAGTTCAACCCCTATTTATCGTCCAGGTGGGTATCCACATTCCTACAACTGAAAGGCTCATTAAGGGGAACAAAAGAAGAGAAGCCATAATGAAAGCCTCTGCTTTTGTAACCCCCACCATCACAGAATTGTAAGAAGTTGCCACACAACCAAAAATAGCCGTCTAAATAAATGTCAAATTAATTTAATTTACTAAAGAGAAACTGTTGTATTTCCAGTTTAACTGCTGTGGCTTACAAAGCACAGCAGGGTTCCCTTCAAATGGTAATAGAAGACTACTGAGGTTAGGGTTAGAAACATTAAATCCCTTTGAAAAAAAAAAATCCTTCTCCATTTCTGTCACAACGATTGGTACCTTTTGCTGCTTCTTTCCAGAAGCTGGTTCTCCTTTGAGGATGCTGGCATCCATGGCCTCAATGTCTTTCACCACCAACCCAAAGAGCTTGTCGCAAAAACTAAACACCAACTAGAAGGCAAAGGACCAGCTACTGTGTTACATCAGTCAACATGGATATCTGAGCATCTACGTGAGGTGTAATATTTTGAGAGAAATTTATATGAACCTGCTGGGTTACGGAGAAAGCCTGGTTGTTGAACTGCTGGATGAATTCAGCTGCCATCTTGTCAGAGTCATAGGGAGAAGAGTCAGTGCTTTTCTTCTGCAGGAAGTCGATTTCGATTGTCATGGCACCAATGCACTGCTTGGACTTGTCAAATTTATAGTTGGACACTGAGCAGGAACACAAATAATTTACTTTTTGTAACAAAACTTTTTCTTCTGAAATGTATTTCACCGACAGTCACTCTAAAACATTTGTCTATTTTCATTAATCGTTTTTTACTTCTGCACATGTTTTTATTGACAACACAGACAACATAAAAAAATTACAAAACTGAATTATTCACTTTTTTACACCCTGGTCATCAAAATCAGCCCACAGCTAATTAGCTGTTAGCCCACAGCTAACAAGTCACAGTAAGAAATGAAAATAATCCATTTAACTGTTTATTACAGGAGCATTTACCTTCTATTTCTTGGCCAATGGAGAGACCAGCCCATTTCCGCTACAGAAGAAACATAAGCAAAGACTGAACATTTGCTGACACATTTTCTGTGGCTTTGTGTGTAGGTGCGTGTATGTGTATATCCAGGAATGTGTGTTTATATCCAGGAATGTGTGCAGGTTTGTGTTTGTGCAGTTTGTGTGTCCATGCATACCTGTGGCAGGCTGAAGGCCATGGTCCCAGCAGCTACTGTATGGTGAGTCTTGACGGTAAACACATATTTGTGGTTTGGTGTGGTCTTAACAGTAACATGTCTGCAGAAAATTATACAAAGTTCATATTATTGTTGTTTTTAAGCCTTTTTCTTTATTGTTAGTAAAACTGTTTTATTTAGATCGTAGTAGTTTTAGGAAACCCTTATACTGAAAAAGAAAGACTGTTGTTTACAAGTGCTTATCAAGGGGAAATTTGTAAAATTGCTTTAGCAGTCTGTTCAGACACCATTCAGATACCAAATTACATCCACACCAAGAATGAGGTCTAAATGAAAACCAAAAGAAGAGCTTCATGGATGTAGAGAAAGGGGCTGTAAAGGTGGTTGATGTTTGGGAGGAGGATACAGAGGAGTCGTTCACTGTGGTGACCCCTATAGGGAGCACCCAAAACACAGACAAAGACAAAACAAAACAGATGTACTTATTGTATAGAATGCAATATTGAAGTTTGAAGCATTCTATTCTTTTTTTAGTCCACCTGCTCAGCATAGGACATATTGTACAGGATATCACACACTCACCTATTAACATAAAAAAGACGTAAAGATATTTGCAATTTCCCACCAATGTCCCACCCTTCTTTATTCACTTCAGTTGGTTGGAGCCTGTTTATCTGCTGCTACTCATACATACTTTTTTAGAAATTGTTTTCCATAACTTTTCCATGACTTTTCCATAGCCTTTCATTGAATTTCCAAAACATAAAAAAGCAATTTTTCTCTCAGACTATTGCTATTATAGTCAGTGCTGTTAAATCAAACCACAACACTTACTGATCCTGGTACTGACGTCTAATTGTTTTTTTTGTGCGAGTAATTAATCATGATCTGTAAGTAATTCATTTAATTAATCTAATTTTAAGTATTTTTTATGTTAATGTATGATATTATGGCTCAGGAGAGATCAAAACACCACTAAAAAGTTGCTTTATGAACTTTTTCTTATTGTAACAGACTTCCAACCTTTACTTTTGCCGCTAATTCAGAAAAGATTAAAGCAAAATTCAGCAAAAATTAGAAAAAAATTATAATAAAGTTGACACAGTTGACACCCACAACGTAAGCATCCAGGAGGTCACCCACAGACATTGCTGCTTTGCATATTGTTGTCAGGAGTGACTCTCAAATGCAAAAAACATTAGATAGTGGTCAATAATGAATCTGTCCTCAACATTTTGCTCTGTAATGTCTGTTTACAAAGCAGGAAGAACAAAGCAGACTTGTGATATTGTGAACAGCACATAAAACTCATCGTGTTTATGACACAGATACTTTGTGGAGTTTCAACCTCTAATTGTAGCTCATCTTACAGCTTTCATGAGTAGATGAGGTTAGTGCCCAGCCTGTTTGTAGTTCTTTCCTTTTTTTATTCTTAAAAATATTACAATAAAAATCACAGAAAAGATTTGACAGAAGATCACCCGTGGGTGTTTTTTTTAGATACACAAAAAAATCAGAATGAAGACTTCCCCATTATTTTTATATTTATTTGTAGCTGATGTTATTCGAACGTATTTACATGCGACCAGCACAAAAAAGTGATGGAAATTCATGTTGGCATCACGCAATAAGTATAGCCAAGATGCATTTCTGCATTGCTTGCACGTATTTTAAATGCATCCAAGACTAAATGTTGTTGTTGGTCGCACTTGTGTGAAATGTGTTTCTCCACTGTTGACCTATCTCCTGGGGGAGCAGTGATGTGACAAAGAAGCTGAGGCATTTGTACTCATGAGCAACTGGGTTTAATGATCATCAACACAGACAAGGGCTAGGCAAGGCATTGTCATAAAACAGGCAGGAATCAATAACATGGAACGAATCAGGGAGACGAAGACACAGGCATAGGGTCAGGCACGAAGAGGCAAACAGAAGAATAATGCTCAGAAATGATTGCTAGACAAACAAGACTTTGCATAGAGCAGAGTTCCAAAGGAGAATATATACAATGGGAAGCAGCTGGTGAGGAACTGAGTCAGAGTGCATGGCCTAATGGAAATTGGAGTGAGGAAGCAGATGCGATCAGTACTCCAGCAAGAACTCTGTGTGGTAGTTGGAGGTGGAGCTGAATAGTTGAATCCTGACAGATGAGCTGCAGAAACATCCGCACTGAGCAACCATTTGGTGTAACCCCATCTCTAACCGTAATCCTTTTTTTTTTTTTTTACTTTTCCTGTCCAACAGCTGAGCAAACAGATGTGGGCTGAGAGCCTCTTGTGTTAGACAGATTTTACTGTTACAATCGGGGGTTATAAATCTTTAGACACACAAGGTGTATACTTGTATAAACCCCTTTTGTAGTTTAAACTAAACCTTTATTTATTTTGATTATGTTTGTATCCTTTTCTTGTTGGACCGGATGGAAAAGAAGAAGGGTGAAGAAGAGAGAGAGAAGTTAGAAAAGGGGGGTCTAACTAACCATAATCCTAACCTTCCTCCCGGTCCACTGGTCCTCCCGGTCCAGCCAATAAAAGAAACACTGGCCGCACATATTTAGAAAGTTACGTGTGAATTGTTACTTACTTTTATTTATTTGTTTCTTAATTGAATGCAATAAGCTTCCACAGTATTGCTATCATTTCCTGTTGTGAAAAAAATTCTCTGACCGACTGGCTTCTCCAGTGTTCGGCAGCGTCGCTGTGTCCTCCCTTTCATTTGACTCACCAGCCCCGCTTCTCCCATGCTGCTTCTGTAGAAGAACTTGGAGCAAAGTCTGCACTTTTATCTTTTCTGGGTGCCACACATTACATGACGTCATCCCAGAGACCGGTCTCATCAGCGTGTCTCCCACAAAAATAAACATACACATTTTTGCAAAGATGGATGCCTTTAGTAGTTTCGGCCATCGCTACACTGGCTCACAACACAAATACATTCGGTGTCTGCACGATTTTGTCTGACAACGGGTGTGTGTGTGTTTGGGTGTGTGTCTTAAAGGAGCCCGGCGTCTAAAACAATGAACACTTGTTCAGCCCAGCATTTTTTGGAGACAAAACACAATAGGAAGATATATGATATTGTGCATTTTAAATGAAAAGAATGAAAAAGAAATAAGGGATTCCAGTTCAGCGAAAGGATGTATGTCGCAAGCTCTGCGAGTGATCTTGAGCTAAAAGCAACTAAAAACCTGATTTATCACAGAATTACCACAAAAAAAAAGCAGTAACTCCTTCGTTGCCATGGCCCCAAAGAAGAATCAAGTGACGAATGGCGAGTTTGACATCAAAAAGGCTATGGACTCGCACAGAGCTGTGTGACATATTTCCGGTATGAAATAAGACCACTCTTTTATTTCTGGTTGTAGCTAACTGTATGCATCGACTCAACAAATCTCTGTGTATTGTCTAATTTTGGCTATTTCTTCCATGATGTTATTTGCACTTATTTACATGCGACCAGTATAAATAATGATAGAAATTCAGGTTGGCCTCACGTAATACATGCAGCAAAGACACATTGCTGCTTTGCTGCACATATTTTAAGAGCATCCAACGCTGGATTTTGTTGTTGGCCGCAAGTATTTAAAATTATGCTTAAAGTCCCATTAGCTGAAATGTGATCTGTGTATTTGATCCAGCCTCTGCCTTCTTCATAGAGTGGCAGCAGCGTGCTCGAACCATCACCTCGCCTGTCAGACTGTTTTACCTGACACTGAAAATGACATTGATAAAATGTAGAAACGCTCTGCTGTGGAAATGAAAACACAACTAGCAGGTCATAAAGATAAAGACGGCGGTCATTAGATATGTCTTTCATGCTAGTTAGCATTAGCCCAAATGAAAGTGACTATTCACCCTTATTTTTTTAATGTTTTTTTTTTCTTTTTGGCTGCATGGACCTGGAGGAAAGGTAAAGATTACGGTTACGGTTAATATGCCAAAAGGTTCTCGAGTTGTGTCTGCCGATAAATACGCTCTGTGCTCTGGGTGAATGACAGCTAATGGGACTTTAACATTAATTATGTACGACCAGTAACAACACTTAGCCTTGAACACACTTAACATACGTGCGGAAATTTGTATATTGGCTTTACGTATTACGTGTTGCCAACATGAATTTCCATCAGTTTTTGAGCTGATCGTACGTAAATACATGTGAATAACATCAGCATTAGCAATATACCTTCAAAGTTTGCTAAGCAGCCTTTTATTTCGGGGTCTTTTGCTAAGACGAACAATGCGCTTAACATAATTTATAGTGACTCTGGGTAGCTCCAAAAGACATCTCGTTAACTCCAAATACTCCACTGTTTCCATGTAAACCATATAACCACAAATAATTGAGCGGTCAAGGGCCAAATGCAGAAGTAGGTTTTGCATCTAGCCCATTGACGAGATCAATGCTAAGCTAATTCCTTTGCCTTACATTCAAGCTTAGCTAATTCCTCTGACGAAACTCCTGGAAGCATTCTGGAGACTCCGTGCTCAGAATTAGCAACGAGATAACTGGGTCGACATCCTGGAACAAAGAATGGATGGCATGAAACAAGAAAAAAGGCTTTACTGAGGGATTATCGATCCAACTCCGGGCGAGGCCTGCCAAAGCTACCGGGAGCTGCAATGCCAGTGGTACTGCTTCTGATCCAGAAGACAGTGTGGGATGACATATTAAATAATTTCTGAGGTCCAAAGGGATCTCTCTATATCAAATACCATCAAGACCTGCTACTCGCTCCCCAGGGGAAAGCATTCAAGCAAACCAGTGATTCTTATAAGGTTTAAGAATTAAAAGCACAAGATAGCTTTGATGATGCAAAGCAGAAAGTGATCAAATGTCTTCATTAATGGCCATTCAACAGAAAGATACGGTGAAATCGCTAAAAATGCCAGGATGCTCTAACGCCTTAAGGAGATATTAAACACGAATTGCAGGATCTTTGTTAAACCACTTGGTCCTCCAGACCGATCTAAAGCAATTGTTGTCAACGATTTGAGAGATTTTGGGAAGTGCTTGATCACAGACGTTCGAACAGACAAATGGAGTAATAGAATAGCTGAACAATTTGAAGAAAATCAGTGTCACACCGAAGAAAAACTTTATAAACTCTTAAACCCAGAAGGAAAGCTGTTAATCAGGCAGCTTAAGAAGGAATACAATCCACAAACAATAAAGAGCATGGACCTCAGCATCACCGTATAATCACAACAGATAACTTCACAAATTAATTATTGATGATTGTTAAAATGATTGATCTCTAACCATCACTTCATTTTGTTTCCAAAAATGTGACTTAGAACTACTGATTTTTCAAATGAAAAATGATCTGCACATATTTTTATTTTTTTATACTTAAACTATGTTAATCTTTTTTAAATGATCTTTTGTATGCATAAAAATCTGCATTTATTTAAAATTTTGATACTTGATTGTTTTTTCGAATAAAAAATAATCTGCACTTATTTTAAACTTAGATGCTTGATCTGCATATGATTTAATGAATTCTTAAATAATCTTATGTCCAGTGTCATGATCATTATGTACCTAAATCTTTGTTGGTAGTGTATAAAGCTCTGATTAGAGGTTATGAACCAGAAACTGATAAGATATGTAAAGAAAATGGTTGGGCGAAAACGGGGCGGGATTATTTAAATTTGCTTTCTTTCACTCCCTTTCAAGCAATCTGCAAATATCCAATATTTGATATTTCTTTGTATGGATTTAAACCGTTGTTGATGTACTACTTGCTTGGATGGCTGGAAATAAACCATTTTAATCAAATATCAAATAAAAAATGTTTGCTGATTAGCAAAAATCAGCAGAAAATAATCATCAGTTGGCTCTGCAAAAAAAATTGGTGTGTGTGTGTTAGCTTGGGGCCGGGGGGTTGCAGCACAGACTCATCCTGGTAGGGGGTGTTCTCACCGGTCTAGGTCACACAGTTAGGACCCGCTCGTTTTCATGGGAAAGGGAGGGGTGTTTTTTGGAGGGTTACTCAGAAATGAATAGATCAAAATACCACTTTGGGGTTCTTAATAGTGGGGAATGAACAGTATAATACGCTTAAAAGCTCAAAAAGTTGAATTTGCATTATATAGGCCCTTTAAAGCTATTAAAGCATTTTCTAGCATTTCCATGTCCAGTAGCAACTTAAAAAACATTGTGCGCTTCACTGATGAAAACTCAACCTGCTTTGTGGCAAAGTAAATTCTCATCACCAAATGTGCAAGGTTGCAATTCTTCCACAATTTTTTTCTCGATTAATTTTTTAAAATGTTTTTGCATCCAAAACATTAAAATGTCATAACTTTTCCAAAACTTTACAGAACATTTCATTTTTCACAAACTTTTTGAGGACCTAGGAATTCCACTTTCAATTTCCAAAACTTTTTCTAGTTTTTTATGACCGTACGAAGCCTGTCATAGCTTTGTAAGAAATACAGTATATCATATCCACCAAGCAGTCAGCTGAGCTACCATAATGGCATACACCTACGTGTTTTTTGTTTTTACTTTCCTTTATTCTCTAATTTACAAAAGTTTTTCATTAGTTTTCTTTTTTTTTTTCCTTAACACTTAAAGAACCATGTAAAATAACTGGCACATATGGCATTGAGCCCGGTTAAAAGCTGTATGTTTGGTTGGATGAAACAGATACCCAGTTGTAGGCTTGTGCTGACAAATATCAATGGTGGCGTGTGCTACTCACTCTCCTGACTGCAGATCCTTCTCACTGACGACAGCACAGTTAGTCAAAGACAGCTCATCTGTTGGGCATCGAGCTGCTTGCATGGTCTGCAGAGACAAAGACATGAAACCCAATGAACATGGAAAACCATTTAATAGAATCCCTTTTTGAAGTATTTTGATTTTTTAAGAATACAAAACATGTTAGAAGGAGAAGGTACACGTCTCTGACAGCTGTTAAAACCACTGATCACCCACAGACTTTGTGCAAATAGAGAAAAATGTGAGTTCCACAAAACCTCCATTTCTTTCTTGGGTTACATGATCAGTGCTGAAAGGTGAGGCAATAAACCAGGGCAAAGTGGAGGCAGTGCTACTGTGGACTCTGTGGTCTGGCCAGAGTTAAAAAAAATTGCAACTCTGGGGAGGTGGCTGTCTCCTAAACCAATAAGGAACTCAACTTCGGGCATGTGACATTTTCAGTGGAAAACGGGAGAAAACCCGAACTTCCATTCATTTTCTTAACCCACTGTATTCCTTTCTTGTTTCCAGATCCCGTTCCGGTTGCTGTTGGGCAAAGGCGGCTACATTCCTGGAGAGTCTGTCAAAGGACCTGTGGAGCTGTAGTGAACACGCTCACTATGCCGGCACCCAGGAAAGGAGCTCTCGGACAGACAGAGGGCTGCTGCTGGATGGGAAAGCAGTCTGCTCAGGCCTACAGAACTTTATTTTCATTGAGACAACAATAAAATTATTAATTATTACTAATTATTTTTTTTATTTTTTCTTTTTGCCCTTTTGGGTTAATGCGCAACAGTAAGCATTTGAACTCGGTCAGAGAGAGACGGAAACACAGCAGATGCTAGTATTCCTTTGGAATTATTTTATCTTGAGCTTTACGTGTACTTGGCCTACACAGAGCTGAAGCCTGATATACGGTGCAGCAGCTAACTCAAGGCTAATTAGCAACAGGAGGCCTTCCCTCTCCACAAAGGATTACCAAGACCTTCTCGAATAGATAACGGCGCTGGAAACAAAGGTTCGCCTCATTGAAGTGAATGCAGAGGTAAATGGACTTTATGGAAACAACACTACTTTACCACTACCTCAGCTCAGCAGAGAAGACAACGCTAACACGCACCTAAAAGGCACAGATACCACAACAGAGAACGAAACAGCATCTGTGCACAACAACAAATCATCGAGAGATAATCCTCCCTGGAACCATCTTGGTGCAAAGCCAAAGAATAAATCATACAGCTCGAGAAGTGGAGGAACCGTTCTTCTGAGGAAGAACTGTGAGCTCTCTGAACACAAGACATTTCAAAATGCTTTACATAAAATATGTAAGAAAACAATCAAGAACAATCAAAATATCAGAGGTGTGATCATTACAGAATCCAGTGGTGAGTCGGTGTTGGTACTCCTGGATTGGCAGTTAGCCTCCACGGCCTGATGGTATTAAAGGCAGAGCTGTAATCCAGAAACAGTAGCCGAGCAGATGTTCTTCGTGTCTAGATGTTGGAGGGTGGAGTGTAGTACCAGGGCCACTGCATCTTCTGCTGATCTGTTGGGGCGGTAGGCAAACTGATGGGGGTCTACTGATTCATCGACCAAGGACTTGATGTGTGTCAGTACCAGCTTTTCCAGACACTTCATTGATGCAGGAGTGAGGGCCACTAGTCTCTGGTCGTTCATTGTTGTGATGTTTGTCTTCTTCAGGACCAACACGGTCACTGAGGCCTTGAAGACTTGGGGCACAGTTTCCTGCGTGTCTGTGTACACTTCTGCTAACTTTCTGGCAAAGGCCTTCAGAACTCTTGGGGACACGTGGTCCGGTCCCATCATTTTGTGTGGGTTCACCTGCTCCAGCAGCAGCACAGCCTCTTCTGGGTCTCAGGAAGCCTTTAAGGGGACCTCTCTGTTGTGCTGATTAACTCTTGAGTAGAAGTTGTTTAGGCTGTCAGGCTTGGAAGAATCGCTCAATCAAGCATTTTAAATTTTGGGCATAAGTTCACCTACTTTTATTTAGGCATTTTGTTGATCAGTTTATAACTTCAATAACTTCCAATGAAGACAAAAAATATCATGGAAAAAAATTGAGGATTATCAAGAACCTGAAAAAAAGGTAGCAGAACAAGAAAGGTTAATCTGACAAAAATAACAATAGCTGTTTATTTCTATATAGAAGTCTGTGGGATTTCCATTTTTTGGGCTGCACAGTGGTGCAGTAGTTAGCGCTCTTGCCTCACAGCAAGAAGGCCTCAGTACAAGTCCCAACCGGGACCCTTCTGAGTTTGTATGTTCTCCCTGTGCATGTGGGGGTTTTCGCCAAGGACTCCGGACCTGCGCCTTAATATGAAAGTTTAATACTAGTGCGGCCCGCCAGTTTTGTATAAATTACTTTTTACAGTGCTGTGTGCAGAGCTGACGGATTGACCAATTACGGTGGGGAACATGGCTGTTTGGGGGCATGGTATTGACCGGGCTTGAAGCAGGTAAACATTAAAGCAGGAAACCTAAAGTTTCTCACACACTGGCAGCGTCTACTATTGTGCAAGCAACCACTTTCAATGGAAAGTCAATGCAAACTTGCGTAGAGCAGAATTCCTGCCGTCTACCTGCGTTTGCATCGACTTTCCAGTGAAAGGGACACGACTCTCATCCACTGGGGTGAAATCCAACACTTCGCGGCTGAGCTGGGGATCATGAGTAAGCCCATCCCAGCCCTCCACCTCTCACCATGTGCAACTCCAGAATGTTATAGAGTTCAGCCCCTCTCGAGAGACTGAGTTTCATAGCCCAGACTGTGCATGGAGGTGAGACCAACTATATCTAGCCGGTACCTCTCGCACAAGTTTAGGCTCTTTCCCTCCTAGAGAGGTGACGATCCATGTCCCAAAAGCCAAGTTCTATGACCGGGGTTTAGGCAGCCGAGGCATTTGCCCTCAACTGCCACCCAAACCACATTATATTGAAATAATTGATTCTTCTCTGAAACTAACTTAGCCGGAACTAAACTTTCTCTGGAGTTACCCATATTGGGGTCCAAAAGTTGATGTTGATGAAAGCACTAGCTTTCTGTAAAGCATTTGTGACATAACACACTTTCAGAAATACATCCTTAAAACTGAAGGTGTAACCTGGAGTGGTAAATGCACACATTGTAAAGAGAATTCGTTCAACATCTTGCAATTTTGGAAGAAGAGAATTCAGTTTGGATATACTCAATATTAGCAAGGTGGTGCAGTGATCCGCCTTGTAGCTTTACAACAATACGATGACAAGTTCAATTCCTTATACAAGTGTGTTTTTCTTATTCAGTCTAAAAACATTCTCTACACAGTTTTTTCTTTTTTTTATTTTTAACAAACATTGACTGATTGTAATAAACTAAACAATTTACTTAAGTATAAATAGATATGCATTTAATGCAAAACAAGTCTGACTAGTCTTGCGTGGAAAAACAAACGACTGGTTGAATGTATTAAAACATTTAAGAATTATTGTAAGGCTTTTATTTATAAAAATTTGGCCAGTTTTTGCCACCTGATCATTTCATTCAAGTGGGCTTGAAACTGTTCAGTGGTGTAATGGACTGTATGTCTCTGTCTGGTGTTGCATTGATCTAAGAGCTTTCTCAGGGTAAACATGGCCTCCAATCAAAACAGCCGAGGAAATCGTAAGAGAATCAGAACAGGGTTTTAGTTGCCATGTTTTTACCATTTTTACAGTAAAAAAACAGGAAATGAAAATGTTACAGTATTATTGTAAAAGGAAGCACACTACAATTACTGTAGGAACTTTTACAGTAACTGGCAGCTGGATACCAGCAACTACTGTATTTCATTTTACAGTAATACAACTGTAAAATAAATACAGTCAAGTATATGTGTACTGTGAATCATCATACACCTTTATTGCTGTAAAATGTAATACAGAACAGAAAAATTCTACTATATTTTATTTTACACTTATAAAGCTGTAGAATACTTTACAAAATTACTGGCATCCAGCTGCCAGCAAGTTACTGTAAAATCTACATCTATCTATTTTGCAGTTTCAGCAACAATTTTTAACAAACAAAATGTTTTTCTTTTTTTCAAACGCAACAAAACAATTCTTTCAGAGAATTTTCATTTATGAACCTAACGTATTGTTAGAATGTGATCCCAATTATAGTTTTCTTTATGTTTTTCTTGTGTATGTTTTATTTTGAAAATATATTCTTGTGATTTCCTGGTTGTTTAGCCCAGATTTGATGAAATTGATGTGGGTGTGTCTCAATAAATGAGGCAACGGCTCTCAGCTGTGTCTGTGTGGCTGAGAGTGGAGTCAGATGAAAAAGCAATCGTTGGTGAGAGTGATTTGTTGGTCAGAAAAATCAATGCAGTGCTTTTGACGCAGCAGTTCATGCTACACGCAGTGCTGTTGTGCATTACCCAACCTGCTAACAGGTTTGAGCTCAGAGATGTCTGTAACTGCAAAGTGTTGTTTCACTGTGGTGAGATCAGCACCATGAGCAGGCGAACAGCTGATTCAAGCTGCTGGTCACAGCTTCTGTTTGACAGAGAAGAGAAAAACTATGAACTCTCTGAGACAGAATTTCAGGGCCACCTCCGATTACAAGGGGTAAGAGACACAATTTTAAATTCACCTGAAACTGATGAGGACGAGGATCCAGCTAGAAATGAGGAGGCATTTGCTGAACTGATCCAGTTCCTGGATGGAAGAGAGCCTGTTGATGGTAATGCATGAGGAAACTGATGATGGGTGCAAGCCGCTAAGGATCCTGAGAGACTATTACCAAAACAAACGTATCATCAGTCTTTATACCATACTGACTTCACTTAAAAAGATGGAACATGACTGAATTTATCATTTGAACTGAGGCCCTGAGAAACGCCGGTGAAACCCTGAGTGATGGCCTGCTGGTAGCCATGGTCTTGAATCATTTCAAACATTTGCAATCTGTCACACAGCTAGATGAGACCATGTCTTTTGCTGAGTTTAAGACAAAGCTACGAAGTTATGAGGACATTGAAAAGATGGGCGTTTGACAAATTTGGGTTTGGATATGTTTGAATGTTGAAGAACACGATAAAATGGGATCAAGTGGGGGTCTTTGAATGTGATAACAATTATAGTTTTATGTTTTTCTTGTGTATGTTTTATTATGAAAATGTGTTCTTGTGATTTCCTGTTTGTTTAGCCCAGATTTGATGAAATTGATGTGGGTGTGTCTCAATAAATGAGGCAACGACTCTCAGCTGTGTCTGTGTGGCTGAGAGTGGAGTCAGATGAAAAAGCAATCGTTGGTGAGAGGGATTTGTTCGGTCAGAAAATTCAACGCAGTGCTTTTGACACAGCAGTTCAGGCTACATGCAATACTGTTGTGCATTACCCAACCTGCTAACAGGTATTTTAGTAAGCGACACTGAGCTGTATCTGCATGTTCATACTGAGTACAAACTGTAGAAAACTGTGTAACATACCAGCACAGAACAGCACCCTCATTCACCAACCATTGATGCACACCCTTCATTTTTGAGAAACAGAACAGTGTCAATGTGCTACTGGCACTTTTTGCTGCATGCATTTGCTGAATATACAAGTTGCTTCTGCTGTTTTGAAAAACCTTATTGTGTAAACCTGTTTTCAGAAAAAAGTTGCTTTACTTCAACAAAATGAAAGACTGGCAGTCCCTTTAGGGTGAATCAGTACACATTAGATTTATTTACCAGTCATTTTAAATGCTCTTCAACTTTATTACTTTTTCTTAGCTGAAGCAAAAGCTCTAAATCTTCTGTCCCTTTTTGGAAAAAATCTGCATCCCAGGGTCATTAGTGGACACCTCTGTTATAAACCTTTGTGTCTTTGAAGATTAAAGCCAGTTTAAATTAGCCTAGAATTATAATACATAGTCCACATTAAAGATCCCTCTGTCTCTCGTCTATCAAGTAAATCTACAGGTAAATCTCACTGACGCAAGCTGCAAGACCTCTAATTGGTTTACTTGCCAGTATTTCTTCTGAAAGCAAACTATCATATTGGGTTTTTTATATCTTCTCAGTCAAATCCTCCTAATTGTTAATTTTCCAAAGGAGATACAGCAGAGACTGCATAAGTGCAGCAAAGATACGCTTTAAATAGTCACAAAAGTAACACTGAAATAACCCAACATGCTAAAATAGGATTTATCTGCATATTTCTTTTCCACTTTTTAAATCATTGCAGCTTTTTTAAAGATTAGTATCTGCTCCACATGGGAAATATCTGAGGTTATACTCATTCCTAGCTTCAGACCTCAGCATGCTGCATTTGCTAAACGGTAGTTAGCATGAACTACATCATCTCAAGCCGCAGGAGATGTTTGTACTTTGTCATTGTCTGCTTTAGAATTCTGGAACAATAAATAAGCTTAAAAGGTAACAACAATCAGACTCACTCGGAGAGGGTTCTGTGTAACAGAGTTGTGAATAAAATGGTAGGCATGATAAGAAATACACATTTTCAACTATGAAACTATATTACCGAATGACACTGAAAACTTGGATGGAAGACAGACCCTGCAGCTACAGTGACTTATCAGCAAAGACGCAAATGGTTCTCCAAAAATCAACAACAGCTATGTCCATTTTCTATGATAGAAAACATTCTACCAATGTGGCAGTATATCAGTAGGTTGTATGGTGTAATAAGTAACAGTAATAAGGCCCTGGTTCAACTCCGAATGGAACCTTTCTGTGTTGCGCGGTCTGCTTGTTCATGTGTTGGGTTTTCTCAGGCTTCCTTCCACAATCCAAAAGATGGGTCATCGGTTATTCTTTTGTGTCTGTTTGTGAGAATGTTTGTTGAATTGTGTGACAGACTGGTGATCTATCCAGGATATACACTGCCCTAGCCCACTGGGACATGCTCCAGCATGCCTGTGTCACTGAACGGGTTTCAGTAGTTCATAAAATGGATAGACAACATGGCTAACAAATGAAGCAATATCTGTAACTTTGAGTTACATCATTCTTCTAGTTTTGCAGTGCTCTTTGACATATTAAAGACTACGGTTGGGAAATAATTTGATGCTGCTGCGGAAACATTTTATGAATTACTAACATTCCCATTTTCAAGTTGCATTTCTAAGTAATTACCCCATTAAGATGCTTCAGTAAGAAGAGCAATGCTGTGCAATTCTACTATTCTGGCAGGATTGAGGATTTTAGAGTTATAAGGGAGAAAAAAAATCGTCCTCAAGCTACCAGGCCTCTGATAGACGACCCTTACCTGAGTGGAAAACCACACATACACACACGCACACCCACGCACACGCATACACATATAGATATAGATATAGATTTGGCGCCGCAGAGGCGCAGACCGAGCACAGCAGCGGCTGTAGTCTGTAGGCCCTCACGAGTTAACACCGTGTTCTACAGGGACGGCTTACAGCTTCAGATGGAGATTAGACTCGCCGACATTTTGGTTGTCGTGAATACGGCAATGTTATGTCTGAGAGGGGGAATGGAGCTGAGATATCCTACCCTGGACGCCATCTTCACGGCTGCAGTAGATCGCAAGGTCGGATCCGTTCAGAATGACGCAGAAGTGCGGGGATGAAGCTGTCCACAGCTGACCGCTATATGCTGCAGCGCGCCCCGCGTGACTGGCTGACACAAACGGAAGAACGGCGGGGGTGGGGCTGCGAGATGATGACGAATGTTGGAAAGCAGGTGCTGAAAATGCGCAGACGCTCTTCTGTACGAACTACAGCTAAAATAATAACAATAATAGAAAATAAAAATAAATAACAGATTTTCAGCAAAAAGCGTATTTGGTCACGTGTTAAACATTTGAGCTCAAATGTCGTTGTCATTGCCTCCTCCTGTCACCGAGCTCTACTCTGAGCAAACACTGTGGATGAAACTGCATCGAAACTGCATGTTGGCGATTCCTGCTATATCAGGACCATGGACAGCGACCAGGGAGGGAAGGAACTAATAGTCTTTGGGACTGTTTTCCAGCATTTTTACTTGACAAAAATCCCGCGGCACACAAGCATCTGAAAATGTTAAAAAAGGAGAAATTCTATCCTCTTTGTTGATGCATAGACCCCCCACAATCTCGTGCATTTTTTGTATTAATTGAGGCAGAAAAAGCTGGAAGTTGGGGATGTTTTTCCTAAATGTTATAATAAAAGTTGTGATAGTTTTCAATAAAAATTTTCAACTAAAAATAGTTGAACAATTGCTCAGGTAGTTGTTCTTACCTTCAGTTTATTCGTTTATCTCACATAACCTCCAAAAAACAAACATAACAAACAAAAAACAATAATATATCCTTGATATATTCTTTTTAAACAGTGATTTATATATAGCCACCCTCACACACACCTACATTGATACAATTAAATGGTTCTGCTGAGGGCATGTGACTCTACCAATTTTTTGTGCCTCCTAAAATTCCAGCTACACTGGATTCTGCGATGTAAGAGACACGGGTCAGCTCATTCTTCTGGTCAGCTCATTCTTCTGCCTGCCAGAGAAGTCTAAGCAGTAGATGCTAGTGCCTCAATAGCCAGCATCGCTGAGTTCTGCTCCATCTAGACCTACGTGATACGACAGCCGCTACAATATATATATTTATATATAAATATATTTACATACATATGTATATACATATTGTTTTTTTGTTTAGCTTTTCTAGTATATATATATATATATATATATATATATGTGTGTGTGTGTGTGTGTGTGTGTGTGTGTGTGTTTGTGTATACATATGTTTATGCCTGAGCAACTGTAATCTTTATTTTTCTTAATCAAAAATGTAACTTTAACAAAAGTATTGTATTTCATTTTGGGTGAATACATCGTTTTAATTTAGCTTAAATGTGACTTTTGACCACTTCACTTTAATTCTGTTTCTTTTATTTTGTTTTTACTTCTATTTATTCATTCATTCATTCTCTTTATTTCTTATTTTCAGTAAGATTGCACAATACATACAATCTACATAAAAAAAACAGGAGTAGGATGAAGACCAAGTCTTGTTTATCCCTACTCCACAGCCAGCAAGACCAAGTTGGCCCCACATAGTTTAAAACAAAATAAAGTTTTGTTTTTTTTAACACTAGGCAATTTTGTTGTTCCAACTTAAAATACTATTCTTGGCTCAACCAAATTGATTTAAGTTTGTTCAACTCAATATCTTCATGTCCTTTAGACCATGGGTCTCAAACTCAATCTGCCTTGGGGCCACTGAAGGCAAAGTCTGGCTGAGACTGAGTCACAACCTCAGCGTGCATGCACGCGCACGCAGCTTGTGGGTGTCTGGGAGCCAGAGTTAATTTGATTTAAAAATGTAAAAAAATATTAAGAACTTTGCTGGAACGTACCTGGAGTGGCATGGATTGGCACCAAATTTTGACAACACTCGTCACCGCACACAAAATGGAAACAGAAAATGTAACACGCAGGCATTGAAAAAAATCAGTAAGCAGGAGATGTTCTCTCAGTGCTCTACCCTTCAATTTAACTGCACTGTAGACATTTAGGGCCTTTAGTGAGAGGGTGATTGGACATCACTGTGAGCAATCAGGAGATGTCCTCAGTGCCCTGCTCGCCAATTTTAACTGCATACTTTATTACACACACCCTTTAAACCTCAAGAAACACACCCCAAAACACACACACACAAATACATTACACAAAGAAGGTGGGACTGCTGATGTTCTGTCCTCTACCCCATCCCTGACGGAGGGAACAAGAGCTTCAGCAGCAGCAGCCTTGTCTCTTGGGTGTCGGCCTCCTGGGCCCAGCGGCCCCCTCCCCACGCAGGGAAAGGGATCCCTTAGTTCTCTGGCAAGTCCATGAGCGGGGGATCATATTCCATCTGAGCCTGGAGGGTGTCTGTGTTCTTGTGGTGCTGGTTCTTGTCCTTGCCCTCAAGTGCCGGGCCCCTCCTGAATTGCAACATTAGGGGAGCCTGGTCAGGCTATGTTCTCTACACCTTTGGGGACCCCCACCTCTCTTGGTCGTCCCTCCCTGCCGTGTTCTCGTCTGGATCTCCGCGGCTTCCTGGAGCTTTGGGGTGGGTCTCCCTTAGGGGGCCCTAGGCTCGTACCCTGGGGCTGGGGTGGGGGGATGCTCAGAACTCCTGGGTGGTGGTGGGCGGTTTGTCTGGGATGTTGGGGCTCTCGAGGGTGGGGTCCTGCGCTGGGCCACCTGACGCGGTGGGAGGGCTGCTCTTCTGGCTGGGCTAGGGCTTGCACTCTGTACTTCCATACCTCACTGCTCTCGGGGGCCCGTGTGGCGGTCCTGCGGGCCCTGGTCTGGGTGCTTGGCCAGGCTGCCGGGCGGGTGGATCTCCCCCGTTGGCCCCACAGTATGGGTGCGGGGACGGGCCCTGGTCGCCGCTGTTGCCTCGGCGGGGGTCTTGGTGTGGGGATGGCTGGGAGTTCTCCCTCCTTTTTTTTTTTTCATATTCCATCATCCACTTCAGCTTAACATAACATTCAAAATACATTTTGTGTTCCCTATGATTTATAAACCCTGATTGTAAGAATAAATTCTGTCTAATACAAGAGGCTCTCAGTTCATATCTGTTTGCTCAGCTGTTGGACAGGATGAGTTAAAAGACAAGAAAAAAAAGAGAATTTGTGAAACCTCTATCCAAAGCAAAATACAGTTAGTTGAAATCTCCCTAATTTTACATTACTTTTTTTGCCAGTTTCTTTGGAAGGTCATAGTCCGTTTCCATCAAAGTTAGTTGTTGCCTTGAGAGCAGGATTATTGTTCCTTCATGAATGTAGTTTTTTGTAAGAAGCAGGCAAATGTGGGAGGTTTGGATCCTGGGCATGCAGCTTTTGAGGCTTATTCTCAATTTCCTTTGGATTTTCAGTAGGTATAGGTTTTTCACCTAGACGCCGTACAACTTGCTGAAGAGGATTTTGTGGCCGTCTTACAAGTCTTTTAAATGTACTAAGATAATTTTCAAAAGGGAAACACGACACATTGTCTAGGGCACCAAACTTTCTTGCATAATCAGCCAGATGTATCAGTGTGGGTATTATACACAAGGTGCTCAGATCCATATATTTTACTAAAGTTGTTAACATAGCATTTTAATAGATTGTCTGCATAGTTACAGTATTCAGAACATAACGTTGGTTTGAGAAGTATCCTCATTGCTGTTGACAGTAGGATACAGTTTTTATGTAGTAGTGAAGGCAAATGACCTCAAAAAACCAAAGGGCCTGTGTACAATAAAAATTGTCTGAATTCTTTGCCCTTCCAGTGGCTGTACTCCATAAGTGATATGGGCTTGTTGTTTTGTGAAATTTCTCAGGTCCGGGAGCGGTCGGCTGATGCAAAATGATCACACAGAAAACATGCTTTGCTAGAATAATGTGTCAATTTATTCCCCACAAAATCATGATCAACAATTCTCTGACATCATCAGGTTTAAGCCTTTAGCAGTTTCTCCTTTTCATTTCCCTACCTTGACACTGACTGGAGAGCCGTTCAGTCCGAAAGAGTGGCTTCAACCCAGCTGGGCGTCCGTACGTAACACGCAGCTGACTCTGCCTGACCTTCAGATCACTCCGTCTTTAAACACTTGCACAAAACAACACGGCGTGCAGAAAGGGAGGGCCGATCCCCTCCTGCAGGCCCATGAGAGTGCGTCATCTTATTAAGGATATTTTCAAAGCAGGCGTGCATACCAATATATATCTTCAAAGCAGGAAGCTCCCTTCCACAGGTCTTCAAAGTAGGAAGCTCCCTTCCCCAGATTTTCAAAAGTAGGAAGCACCCTTCCCCAGATAAGCGTGTATCCCAATACTGTACAAGGTTTAGGTCATTTCAGAACATTTAAACCAAGATTCTACCTTTCACTTGTCCTCTGATTGATTTCAAGTGGTTAGAGATAACTGAAACTGAGGTTGCAGAGACCCGACACCTTAAAAATCCTTTGATCCACAAGCTTTATTCGTTTTTTATATTCCCTAGACATACCAGATTCATGTAGTCTAGCACAGACCTTGAGACCATAGCAATGCAGAGTTCTTGTAGTGGTGAAACACTATTATAGTGCTCTTCATCTATCATGAGACTAAATTGGGAATCTGTTCTTATTGGTGCTTTCAAATCTGGAAATGCAACCTTATTATCGATCCAAATCCCATGTTCTGTACAGCGTTCACAAGAACTGTATCCAGAGTGACCCTTGGTACATTTCAAGAAGGTCCGGACACGTTCATTACAGATGAAGGCATCTGGAAGTGCAATGTGATAATGTTTTCTATTGTAATCCAAACCACCATAAATGAGTTTCTTCTGGTCCTGAAGGAGGTCTTTTATTCTTCAACAGAATTAGGCTTTGCTGGTCCAGCGTATAGTCCAAAAATAATTATTCCAGCCCTTGAAATTTCCTTGATCTTAGTCAAAATATGTCACAGCTCCATTTTGGAACTTCTAAAAAGTGGTAATCCATCAATATGAATGCAAAGGGCAAGTGTATTTATTGTAAGATAAGAGTTACATGACAACTGTGAAATTATTGCTTTTGACAATCCAAAATGACAATAGAGGCTATCTCCCATTTCTTTGATCTCATAAGTGGTAGTAGTTGACAAAAGAGTCCTTGGAGCCTTGGGTAAATCCAGTCCAGTTTGTATTAAAATCAGAGCCCTGATAGTGCACTATGTGAAATATTGCGACTTGCGGCCCAATCAGCCAGTTTTCTTTTCAGACTTTTGGTTCCATCAATCCTGACATCGATGTTAAATTCTTCAGTGGCATCTGTTCAAAGCCAATCAGAATCCAATTCTTAATGGCCTTTGCTGGAAACAGCACAAGCATTCACATTGTCTTAAAGAATGTGACAGTCCATTTCATCAGCATTTAAAGACAAACCAGCTGTATGTAAATCTTCCAACATCTTAAAGTGCTCTGCAACTTTGGCCTTGATATGTCTTCTTTTGGTTCATGGACAACCAAAGAAATCCATTTTACTGATCTGCAATGGAGAGATTTGTACATTTACAGATGTGTGAACCTTTAAAGTCCCGTTCCAACCATTTTTTTCTATTGTAAAATCATTTACAGTGGTCTTTTAATTATGACTATGCAGTTTTTTTAGCACAAATCAAAAACCCTGTGCCGTTTTTAAGACATATTTACTGCAGCTCATTATAAAAATGATTCTGGTTTGTGGGCGGGCACTGTCAGTGCAGAAGTTAGCTCTGCTAATATCCCAGCAAGCCTTTGCTTAAATTCTCTCACCTAGTTTACTGCTTTTAGCAGCCCAAACTGAACATTAGCATAGCAAAACAACGTCGATTTCATGAGTTAAACAAGTATAATAATTGTTTATCGTCATGGTGTTTGACAAAACAACATACAACAGCATTGGCCCTAACAAGTTTATATTAAAATGTCAAAAGATTAACAAAGACAAATAGATCTCATTTTTAAAGCCTAAATTTTACAGGTAAACAGCAAATTTTTTTGCATTATATTAATTAAAAGACAAGTGTTCATTCTAAGACAGCTGTGTTGTTGTCCACTGATGCTGCAACGCTATGCTATGCTAGTGAGCTGGTCTGCTTGTCGCCAATCAGAGAATATTTCCATGGAGCGAACTTTAAGGTGATAAAATAAAAAAACACCAAATCAATCAATCAACAAAACTTGATTAATAGAACAGTCATAAAATGTATTTTCTAAATACAATAACAGACATGAATCCACTTTGAATGAAACTTTATCAACAATATCTAGCATTACAGAGCAGGTGTTGAGCTGAAAAAGCCCCCCGTGAGAGCGCTGCATCTTTACTGTCAATGACATAATGACAAGAATCCAAAACATTATAATGCTTTTAGAGCTTTTTTATGCTTTCATATAAAATGAATTAACTGGAGGCAGAACATGGAAAATCTAAATCTGTCCTTGTTTTCTCAGCATGTTTAAATTTAAGTTTACAGTTAGAATTAAATATGTGTTCATACTACTGATATATTACTATAATGCTATTTCATTTTCTTCCAAAGATTGTGGAAAAAAAAACATTCTCTAGCTATGTCAATGGTTCAGACTAAAGGTGACTGACTGACAGCTCTCCTCATAGGGGTCACAGAGGCACTTTTTAGCTGTGTTAAAGAGAAGAAACAACACATTTGTGATACAAGATAACACTGTGGGAAAATTCCAAAACAAGACTTTTTCACTTATTTTATGTTTTTATTATTAACATATCATGTTTTTAAAGTAACACCTATAGTTTTTTTTTTTTGTAAAATAATGTAATAATTTGTTTGGTAAAAATGTGCCTGACTGGAGATGTTTTTCATCAACTGGCTAACTTTGGTGTTGAGGAAAAAAATGAAATGTTGACCAATAGGGTTGTGACTTCAAACTTGAAGCATCAAACCACACTTAGTAAAACCTGCTTGAAGGTCATAGCTGCCAAAAGTGGGAGTAAGAGTAAATGCTCTTTTTTTAACTTAATTTTCCTGTTTTTAATATGTTTTGCAATATAATGTTAATAATGTTTTGAAATAATAGTTCAGCCATGCGTCATTCCGCCTATGAAAATGTGATGGCTTTATGGGGATGTTGTGAATGTCAAACCTGTTTTGCAAAAGGCACAGACAGAGATAGAATTCCAAATAGAGGAAAACAATATAAATATTTTTAAAAAGTTATATTGACACAAATGAGTGCGGTTTTTCATCCTCTATTTGACCTGTAGATACATATAAACATAGTCTTTAGACTGTACATTTGCATTGTCTCACAATGCTTTTTCTCAGTCCTTTTTAGTAAGTAATCTGTTGATTTTATCTATAAAGAACGATGGAAGCAAGGGGGCAGACGGGGCTGCAGGCAGTAATTCTCCTGGACCAGAGCAGCATTTTTTTATTCTTTTTTTGTCTGAGTTTTTATTTTATTTATTTTTTTAAGTTTATTGTTGATGTTTTTTTTAACTCATTTTTTGACAGCAATTGTAGCTTTACCTTGTTTTACTTGGTTTACAAAATAAAGTTTATATCAAACTGGTGCTCTTTTCAAGTTCTTAATGTTGTATATATGATGGAATCATGAAGAAAACTTGGTCTTAAAAGGTCGGCTGATATCAATGTTGCAGCAGGATGGTTCTGGAGTTTTACGTCATGAATTTAATTTTTATGAACACTTAACAAGGTGTTCCAGAAGGAGAGGGCAAATGGCTGGAAAG
The DNA here is from genome assembly GCA_016861445.1 of Oryzias woworae. NCBI lineage: Eukaryota > Metazoa > Chordata > Actinopteri > Beloniformes > Adrianichthyidae > Oryzias > Oryzias woworae. Next base: position 528,323 of record BOLG01001384.1, on the reverse strand, counting down.
ACTTCCTGAAGATTTGTTTTCCAGCAGATCAGAAGATGACCATGATTGAGTCCCATTGAGTTCTGTCCAGGATATCTTCAAGTTTGGAAATAAATCAAGATTAATTCATTTTGAGATAAATACACTGTGCCAGCTCAAGACATTAGTTTCGTAGTTTGAAAGTTTTTGCTTTCATTAAGAGAAATATTTAGAGTTGGCTGAACAAACATGTATACATTTTATCTAGCGCCCATTAATTTGAGCTGAACATTGTTTCCCCTCGCTCAGTTGAGGTTTATACGCGATCTTGATTGAACACTACAAATAGGAAGCGAGTGTGAAGAAAATGAAAATGCCATTTGGAGAATTGCGTTGTCATTTTATTTTCACCTGATGTCATCTGTTGCAGCTATATTGTGAAAATGAAAAAGCATTTCCACTATTGACTTTTATTTTGAAATATGAGTCATGTTCGCTTCCACAACTACAGGCCAACTGCTTATCCAGTGACACCTTAGAATAATAATAATGCATTTTACATTAAAACATTTCTATAAAAATTAAAACAAAACTAAAATTAAAAATAGCAAAAGCAAAAATTCTGTTTTGAGATTGCCAAGTCCCACCCTTAAGAAGAAAAAAAAAGGAACTTCCGTTTGGGATATGATGACAACTTCCGTTCGACATCCATCGGTCCATCCGCCATGTTTCCTGCAGCCGGGTACTCTTGATATAATGTTGTTTTTTTTTTGTGTTAATTCTGAGGTAAGATAATATTTTAGAAACATGCTAACTTCTTTTTGATAATTTGTTATATATTGAGGTTTTTTGGGCTATTTCTGAGTAAAGCCAATATCTTAGCAATATGCTAACTTTTTTCGCTAATTTGGCACACAATGAGGATTTTTTAATTCCTGCTTTAAACCAGCCAGAGCACAGATGTCCTCTGTGGATCTTTTAATTCCATGCGGGTTTATAAAACATCTCAGTCATGCAAACAGCATCAAAAATGGCTCTAAAATTTAAACGGCTGAACAAATCCAGACTGCACAAGTCCTCTTGAGATGTACAAATTGAAGGAATCATTTTCCATCATAAAACATTGTCTTCTGGTTCCTAGAGTCTGATCTTTGTTAAAATTCAATCAGCATAGATGTGCTGGGCTTTTTAAATCACTCTTTATGGTCAGAAAGCAGCTCAAATATCAAGTTATTGATAAGACATTTGTTTTGACCTATGGCAAAAGCTTTTCTAGTGGTCTTTTAAGCATGAGTATGTTGTTTTTAGCCAAAATAAAAACAATCGTGACAATTTTAAGAAATTTTTTCTGCAGCACAGCAGGAGCTCAATAGAAATTCGCCTCTGAGTTTTAGGCGGAACTGTTGGCGCAGATGTAGCCCTACATAGATATCCTATCATCCCTTTGTTTACACTTTTATGGAAAGCCTTTTTCACATTTATTATATATCATTGATATCAGATGTTTTAAACCTAACTAGTAATGACAAAAGTACAACTAGTTAACTAGTAACAGCATAAAATGTAACTAGTTAACTAGTAATCATTAAAAGTGTGCCCTAGCTGACAAGTGGGCACTATTTGGAACAGCTTTGGAAATCAAGATGGCGCCGATGTTCTTGGCTTGCCGTCTGTCTGTCACACAATGTTTCATTGTTTTATTGTTTTTACTTTGGTTTTTGCAAAATGCTGGCGCGCTTCTCACTTATGGTCGAGATACGTTGTTGGATTTAAACTTTTCTCTCCACCCGGCCTCTCTGGTTGTTCGGTTGAATCCTGATCCATTTGACCCGGTTTGCATGGGAGTACCAGAGTTTCCTTGTCGGACAGCTGCTTTGCCTCGCTGCATCAGGCGTCGGCGGCGGCGCTGGGGGAAACGAGGCGGGAGAATCGTTCGCCTTCGTGCCTGCTGTCCCGCTTCTACTGCTGACGTGTCCCGCGCCTGTACACCTGGATGTCGTTGTTTGCTCCGTGGAGACTGCTTTCATGTCCGAAGCCGTGCCTGATCTCTGTGGTCAGGAGGTAACCTGGAGTCCGACTCCCCTGTCAAGTCGCCTCGGCTACGAGTTTGTTGGAGGAGGATCGACTCATCGAATCTGCTGGAAGTCCCGAGGGTTTCGATCTCCGCCGCTGAGTCATCACCGGAGATCCCTGATGCGGCCTCGACACCAAGGATGTTTGGACTGATCAATGCTCGACCTGCTGCGAACAAAACTTTTATTTTGAAAGACTTTTTTAATGCCCAGAAGCTGGATTGTTTGGGCATCGTAGAAAGCTGGATTCCTTCTGCTCAGTCAGGTGTTCTGTTGGAGCTTTTACCTGAGAACTGTTTGTGTTTTAATGTCCCGCGTTCTGTGGGCAGAGGAGGTGGACTGGTTTTTGTTTTTAAATCACATTTTAATTTTAGAAACCTCACACCGCCTTTACTTTTCAACTCTTTTGAGTTTAGTCTTTTTGATCTTGGCTCGTCCTCCACTTTCTTAGGACTTTTAATATATCGTCCCCCGAAGGTCAATGCACAGTTTTTACTAGATTTTTCTGAATTGCCGTACACTTTTATGCCTAGATACGAGCATGTGTTGATTTTAGGTGATTTTAACATTCATGTGTGCTGCCCTGACAAACCTCTCGTCAAGGACTTTTTTAATTTGTTGGATTCTTTTAATCTTGTACAGTGGGTCTCCAGCCCAACACACAGTCATGGACATACACTGAACTTAGCTCTGTCTCTCGGGTTTCCTCTCACCTCAGTTGAGACTGTGAAGACTGCGTTCTCTGACCATTCAGCAGTGTTATTTGACTTTGTTCTGCCGTTCGCCATTGTCCCTAAACCTGCTCCTGTCAGATGGGTGCGGGGCTTGGACGAAGGAAAAGCTGATGAATTTTCTGCTATATTTTCGTTGGAGTGGCCATCTTTATACTCTTCTACAATTACCACATATGCTTTTCTTTTTCAGTTTGACAACCTGTGCTTTAAAATTTTGGATGAGATTGCCCCCCTCACCATCAAAAAACCAAGGCACATGTCTGAACGCTGGATCTCTGAGGAAATCCGTGTCTTGAGACGGGACTGTAGGAAAACTGAGAGAAAATTCAAGAAGGACAGACTTCAAATTTCCCAAGATCTCCTTAGGGACAAACTGTACATGTACAATGAAGCTGTCACAAAAGCTAGAAGACAATTTTATTCTATTCATTATTTCTTCTGCTTCAGGTGATCAACGAATCCTTTTTAATACTTTGGGATCTTTATTGGACTCAGATGGGAGTAGAAACTTTCATTGGTGTCTCTTACTGAGCTAGAAAGGGTGGTATCAAGGCTAAAGCCAACTGGGTCCTCCTGTGATGTCCTGCCGGCTTGGTTTTTTAAGAAAGTCTTTGCAGTGTTAGGACCAGCAGTTTTAACTATTAGAAACACAAGTCTTACGTCCACTCAAGTGCCACTCAATTTTAAACAGGCGGTTGTAAGGCCACTGCTGAAAAAACCAGGGCTGGATGCTGCTTTACTGTCAAACTACAGGCCAATATCCAACCTGCCTTTTTGTGCAAAAATCTTGGAGAACATTGTTTACAAACAGTTGATCTCTTTCTTAAAGGCACATGACATACTGGAACCTCTGCAGTCAGGGTTCAGGTCTGGACACAGCACAGAGACCGCTCTTTTAAAAATTCTTAATGATGTTTTAATGGCAACAGATGCAGGTGAACAGGTTGTTCTTTTATTACTTGATCTATCAGCAGCTTTTGACACAGTTGATCATGAGGTCCTGATTGATCGGCTGGAACAATGGGTGGGTCTTTCTGGGGAAGCACTACAGTGGTTGAGGTCCTACCTTTCATACAGGTCTTTCTGTGTTAAGATGGGCCCTTACTCGTCTAAGTGTTACCCCCTTAATTGGGGGGTCCCTCAGGGATCAGTTCTGGGCCCATTACTATTTTCTATTTATTTGTTGCCACTGGGAATGATCTTGCGAAAGCATAAGGTGGATTTCCACCTTTATGCTGATGAATTGCCAAATTTATGTCCCTATATGCAAGGGACCTGACTGCACGATTAAAAGAATAATTGATTGCCTTGCTGAAGTTAGGTTGTGGATGTCAGCTAACTTTCTCGACCTAAATGAAAACAAATCCGAGGTAATTGTCTTTACCCCTAGTGGTCGAAAGGATCATGATGTCGATCTTCTCTCTCTTGCCCCTTCTGAACAGTCTGTGGTCACTAACTTGGGGGTGAAACTTGATGCTGCTTTGAAACTGGACCTCCAAATAAATGCTGTGACCAGGATCCTGCTTTTTTCAAATGCAACGTCTGGCTAGGATTAAGTCTTTTATTTCAAAAAAGAACCTGGAAATAGTCACCAATGCCTTTGTGCTGTCCAGACTAAATTATTGTAGTTCTTTGTGTGCTGGGTTACCCAAGGCTTCAATAGCCAGACTGCAGCTGGTCCAAAATGCAGCAGCCAGATTTATTTGTGGGGCAAAAAAGTTTGACCACATAACTCCAATCTTGGCCTCTTTGAATTGGCTGCCGGTGCAGTACCTGATTTTTATGAAAATTCTTGTTTTTACTTTTAAGGCCCTGGCAGGTGCTGCACCTTCTTACCTCTCCAGCCTGCTTGTAAAATATTCCCCCCCACAGTCCTTACGCTCTGCAGACAAGTGCGTGTTACTGGTTCCTAGAACTAAACGGAAATTTCAGGGGGGACCGTGCTTTTGCTGTGCTGGCTCCTAAACTTTGGAATCAGTTGCCACCAGCAATTAGAGAGGTCAAGCATTTGAGAGTTTTAAAAAACAGTTATTCCTGCACTACAGCGTTTTAGCATCAACCTAGTCCCTTTTATTATCCTGGTTTTAGTTTTATATTGTTTTACATTGGTTTTATTCTTTTAATGCTTTTATTCTCTTTGTTTAATTATTTTAAATCTGTTTTCCCTGTGTACAGCACTTTGGGCTTCCTTGGCTGGTGGTGGAAGGTGCTCAATAAATAAATAAATGAAATGAAAATGAAATATTTATTCTCACTAGTTAACTAGTTCATCCTTGTAAGAATCACTAGCTAACTAGTGAAAAACTACATGTTAGCTTGTTAACTAGTGCTTTAGTATGCTAATGTGGAGGAGTGTTGGAATTCAGAAAAAGTCCTCCTATTGGCTCTGCAGCAAAGCTCCAACCCAAGATTAACCCTTACTTCTGCTCACAACCCCAAGCTAAAAATAATGAAGTTAGCTATAGAAAAACAAAAAAATGCAGAGCAAAATTGAAGCTATCTAGCTGTACAGTTTTGATCCAGATTCCAGCTCAGGCGAGGAAACAAAGATGTACATGGATCTATTTGTCTGCAAGTGGATGCATCAGAAGCGGAGCATGGAAACTTGTTGCATCAAAAACCTGAGCTTTTTATCTGCTTTTGATCTAACACAATTTGAAAAAAGAAATACTCAAGAATGCACTTTTTAATTTTTAAATATTGTATATATGTCCATCATCAGAAAAATGCTTGAAGAATATTTTAATAACATAATTTTCATGGTCTTTAAGCTTTTACAAAACAGAAATGAAATGTCTTTGCCTCACAAAAACAAAAATAATATTAATGAAATCATGTCTCGTTTTGGTATGTGTTCATTAACACGCAGGAGTCACCGAAACCGAGATTTCCCCCAAACAGCATATTTATAAATAACAGGCCACAGGGAATGCTTTGAAAAACTATCCATCAGAGTGGGACTTCACTCTCTTTGATGATGAAAAAATCCTGATAATGACAGAAAATTAAGCACTGGAGCTGAAACTTCCTTGTTTATCATCCTTTATATCTGGTTGTGTTTAATTTAATGTAGTAAACTAATGGTTTGGGGTTAGGCCTAGCCGTCTCGTCAGCCGAAAATCTGCTCACAGGTTTGGCTCCTCCTCTGTGTTCAGGGTGAACTGGCTGCCTTCTGAAAAGAGGCAGACAGGACTTTAGCGGTGCACTGCAGTTTCCCTGAAGACAACATGACTTTCTGCCATAATTGCCTCATTAGAAAACCCCCCTTCCCATTGTTGAAACCACACCCACAATGAAAAATGACCAAAAGGGGAAAACATGCTGCAATAAAGAGACAAAGTTAGACTTTGCAGTGCTTCACATGCTGTTCTAGTTTCTCTATGAAACTTGTTGGAAATAAAAACTATTGCTCTGATTTAGTTTCATGCATAAAAGTCCATTTTTAGAAAGGACTAACAGATATTTGTTTGTCTTCCAGTTTAGTTGCAGACTTCCCTCTCCAGAACAGAATTGTTCAACACCAGTTTTGTTTCTTTATTTCCAGTTATTTTAAAGACCAGTTTATTTCTGGATTGAGTATTTTTCAGGAACAAATAAACTTAAAAATATCAAATAAACTTTGAAATATCAATAGCGTTCTTTGTTTACTGAATATAGTTCAGGTTGTTGTGTTTGAAAGATAATGTCTTTGTCAAAGAAAGCTAAGAAGATGTTCTGGAACCATATTAAGAAAGATCTACATGCAGAAACAGGTGAAGCAGCTGCAAGTTCCTGTCCTGAGAGCAGTCAGCACACTTCACTGTCTACAGAGGTTCCAGTCCAGACTCCATGTCGTTCAGATAAAGGTCCACAACCATTACAGATTTTCTGCAATGAGTCGCATGCTAAAGGTGAGAGCTCTGTAAGGCCTGGTCAGTCAGTCCAGGTGAAACAGAAAGTCCAGAAGGTAACTGTTGATGTGACAAAGTCAGGACAAACCATGGTGCAGCACGATCTTCTCGTGCACATACTGACATGAACCCTCAGCCATCAGTAACTGTTGTTAGAACATCCACAAGTCAGGCCTCCAAGAAAGTTTGGAGTGCTAATAAACGGTGTGGCCAACAGCCTGGTGTTTCTTTTCTTTCTGTTTGAGGATGAGAACATCACCACATCAGACCTGGACTATGTTTTGGACAAAGGTAATGAGGTGTACATCCAGGCCAGACAAAGGTATCCAAACAGTAGTACATTCCTGGCTACAGATGAACTTCCTCATGAGGTAAGTGCTCGCAGATGTGACTATCAGGTAGGCCGGTCACAGGTCCCCAAAAATGGAAAATTGAGAGGAACCCAACACCATCCAAGTCTGGAAGAACTGAACCATCTGACTGCAGATGTACAGTATGCCATTGTGATCATGGCATCTTTGGGATTTGCTGTCTTCAGAGCAAGGTCTGGTAGATATGACCCCTTTACTTTGACCCCACTCTCGATGTGTTCAAGGACTGCCGCTCGGAGGTGCGCCCTCTGCTGGAGGAACTGCTGTAATGCTGATATTCACTAGTTTCAGAGGCGTGAATGACAGAATCTCCATCAGCTTCGCTCTTCGGGGAGTATCACCTGATACTGACTATGACCTGCAACCTGTGATGTTTTACAGTAAATCAGATGACACAAACATCCATAAATAAAAGCACAAAGACCAATGATGCGAATGATGCTCCTGTTGTATCATCTGACAGACAAGAAAAGATCATATTCACTGAAAACCACTCTGACCATGAAGCAACAGCTCCAGCATCAAGCACTTGTCAGCCACACACCCTGAGTGTTTCCTCTGGATCTACATTACAGGGGATTTCATATAACCTGAGAAATTCAGACAAGTCAAATCAGTACAGTTTCATGAGGTCTTTGTGTTTGTTTCTAAACTCATTTTTCTCTCTGTTGGAATTCCTGATGTAATTTTTCTGCAAAAACTTTCATTTTCTCTGTAAAACTTTCTTGTCCTTTCTTTCATTTTTTCTTTAAACTCACTGTCTTCTCTGTAAGAATTCCTGACGTAATGCTTCTGTTTCAGCTGGAAACTTTCATTTTCTCTGTAAGATTTCCTTATTTTTTTCTCTAAACTCAGCATTCTGTTCATAGCAGCTTTTAATACTTTAAATCTTCCTTTCTCGGATGTCACTGTTGTTTTGATATCGGGTTTCTGAGTAAGATCTTTTCTTAGCTTGATATGTTTTATCTGAGTCATATCGATGCTTTTCTTTCTGTGAAGTTTTTGCTGACTGAGTCAATCTCTCTTTCTTTTTTTCCTTTTCTCTTTATTGAGTTTTTTTTTTAGAATATTTGAGATCTGTTGTAATGTAGCTTCAGAAACGTCACGTCAAGTTGTCACTGAATGCTCCATTTCCTAGATTATCACACATCACAGTAACCTGGGCGTAGACGTCAGAGGGTTTGGTAACATTCTTCACCTGAGCAGAAGACGGAGGTTTATGAATAGTTGGATCATTTGCAAAAATCAAGACAAATGCAATTGATTTTGCTTTTATGTGAAACTGAATAAAAGTAAGATTGAGTTGTTTTGTTTTTTTCCATCATAAATTTAAATTCCAAATAGATTTTTTAATTTTTAATTAAAAATAAATTGAAATTTAAAAAAAAAGCAAACAAAAAGCTTCCAAACAAAGTTTCAGATGAACTTTCATCACATCTGGATGTTTCTGTTTCCTCTTACTGCTTGTTTTGTCCAGATGATAAAGAAAAGTTTTATTTTAAAGAAGTCTGCACAGTGATAAAGAATATTTGGGCTTTGTGATCAGAAGTACTTTTTAAGGTGAGCATCACCACCCAGACATTTCTGGGATTTCTAAGTTAACATTTTACAAGTTAAAACATTTCAGACAATGGAAATCAAGGAAATCTTGTTTCTCTGACCTTTCATTTATTTTTTTTTTCAAAAGCTGCATATTGTTGTATAAACTTAAAATTTACCTAGTAAAACATTGTGATCAATCATGATTATACACACTCAAAAGTGTGATTAATCTGATTTTTTTTTAATCGATTGACAGCACTAGTGAAAACAAACTAAAATGAAGATGAATGAAGATGGGAAATGTTTCGACATGACTTGATGAACTAAATGAAGTCCACAAAACTTTCCATGAGTAAAGGTTATGTGAAAAGCTATTTTGAGTCCTAAGATGAGAATTACCATGAAACATAAATCATTTTGGTCTTGCTCTCACATTGGACTGGACCGGAGTGGAACGAAACATCTAAATTCATCAGACAGCTACAACACTTGCTCACTCAGAGAGCAGTGTCGCCCGCTGGTCTGTTAGCCTTCTAGCTTTTGTGTTGATGAGCACTTTTACCTTATTACCTCAAAGAAATCACTGATTTTCCAACATTCCTGTGATTCTCACTATGAGCTCTTTTGTTTTTACTTGCTGCTTGAAAAAGCTCTCAGTTGTGACAAAGCGACTAAAATAGGGGTGGGCTAAAGTCTCCTTTCCCCCCTTCACTTTGATGCATCCACTTGTAAACAAATAGATCCATTAACGTCTTTGTTTTCCTTGTCAGAGATATCATCTGGCTCAAAATGGTCCAGCTGGATAGCTCTAATATTGCACGCTGTTTTTGTTGCAACATTAATTTTAGCTAGGGCTTGTGAGGGGCTGTAAGCTAGCGGGAGAGAGTGTAAACCGGGGTTGTGAATTGAATCAGCCAGGGATGCATAGTCCAGACAGTAGCTGCTTTAAGCACATTTCCAAATGCTCATCAGTCATAGTGGAGCAGTACTTGGACTTATTATCTTCATGTGGGAAAAGGCTGACTCACATAAATACGTGGAGCTGAAAAATGCAGTCAAGGAGGTCGCACATGTCCTCATATTGGGGTACTTTCCTTCTGCTAGCAAGTTCCAGAACTGTCCATGAACTCTGGACTTTAGCTTATTGTCGGCTTGTAGTGTGAACATCTCATCTTCCACTCCAGAAGAGTTCAGGTGGAATAGTGTCGCATTTTTTGATGAGAGTGAATCAACCCCCACACCTTCAGGAAAAGGAAAACACATGAATGTAGCAACTGACTCGAGCAAAGAAAAGTCTTGAAAGACATTGGTCAATCTGCTCCATGTAGCGTGCACTGTCCAGTTGCAACCAGGCCTTTGCTTGCATCTCCAGCTCTGACGCCAGGTTCTGGAAGTTTGCTAAATCATGGCTGCAGCTTTGAGGATATATGTTGCAGTTTGCTTTTGAAAGCATTAACTGAGATGATCATACTGATCACTGTTTTGTCTTTTCCTTGCAGCTCTAGATTGAGGTCGTTTGACATGTTTGTCAGATCAGTTAAAAATGCCAAGTCTAACAGCCACTTACCGTCATTTAGTTGCTTGTATTCAGCATGCCCAGTTGCACAGAAAAGCTCCGTAATCTCTGGGCAGAGCTCTCTTTGCAAAAGTCTTTGCAGGAAATTTCCTCAGCTAAGAGTGGTCGCAGTCAGGCTGCTCCAGATGTGCACAGAATAACCATTTTTGAAGAGATCGGGCTCAAATAGCACAGGAGATCTTTGTTGCCACATCCACGATCTCTTTCATGTTGAGCATTTTAGCGCGTAACGCTTGTTGGTGGATGATGCAATAGTAATTCAGAAAGTCTTAAAGTCAGTCATAAAACATAAACAATAGCTGGTTGCTAAACTAAACTAAACAGACTAAGCTAAACTGGAATCCCTGTCCTTAGACCCTCCTTCTCTGAGAGGAAAAACTCATAAAAAAACCCTTTCCTAGAAAAAAAAAAAGAAACATTAATATCCACATGACGGACGGATCCTCTCCCAGGACGCACAGGAGATGTGCTAGAACTGTTAAAGACAAATTAGCGTATCTAACTCTACAGCTACATGTATGAATAAACAACTGCATGTCTGAATTGTGTAGCAGATGAGCTTCAACCAGATGAAACTGTGGGACACTGCTGGGGGAGTGAGGCGAGCCAGAGGCGAGGTCCATGGCCCAAGACAGGAGCACAGACGATCCACCTGGAATCTCTCCCTTAGTGAGTGGGAGAGATTGACAACATGTGAATCAGACTGCACTAAACAGAGGCATGAAGAACTAATTAAAATATAATAGTACAGACAAAAACATGCACTAGAATGTCTGTTTAATTCACTTTTTTTTCACGGCCCCATTTCAATCTCTTGAGTAAATCCATGTTAAGTAAATCCATCAACTTTACTATTCACAAATGAACATTCTTCTTTCAAGTTTGTCTCTTTTTTTATTCTCCAATATAGTCATTTAAATTATTTTTCTTTATGTTGATTGCAGCCCATTATTCCTAAAAATGAAACTTTTCTAACTTTCAAAAATGTTTAGATTCAACTGCTTGGAAATAAAAGACAAGGACTATGCTCATAAAGATTTTTATATAAAGTGTCTATAACAGATGATCAAATATTGTTTTTTCCTCACAAACGTAATCGTACATCCAAATGGTTACAAATTGCAGCATCAACACTAGAATTCTTTTGTTGGACAAGGGTTTTCATTTACAGTCACAAATGAAATGAGAAAAAACCTTTTCTGAGTCTTTGTAAATGTACACCATAGTCTTGTATCATAAACAAAATGTAGCACATTAAAAGAAGCTGATTGGGAATGACTGTGTAAATAGGACTGGGTTTGATCAACCTATTGACATGTGGAAAAGTCATTGCCAAAGAACACTTGTTTTCATCCATTTTTTTTAATCAACAGTCTCTATTAAACCCACAGGGCCAGAGCTACTGTATATGATCCAACAAAGTGGTATAGTGTGTGTGCATTTATGTATATATAAATTTACACACACAATATATAACACTTATAAATTAGTGCTGTCATTCGATAAATGTATATGTGTGTGAGAATGGAATGTATATGCCCTATGACACCCAGCAGCCAATCAGATTTGAGTATTTACCTGGACCATTTAAAGTGCAGAACATAACACTTATAAATTAGTGCTGTCAATTGACTGAAAACAATTATCAGATTAATCACACTTTTGGATTGTGGTTAATCACAATGTTTTACCAGGTAAATCATTTACAACAATATGTGGCTTTTAAACAAAAAACAAAAGGCCAGAGAACATTTTTCCTTTATTTTTACTGTCTGATTTTTTTTTATTTGTAAAGTGTTAAGTCAGATGTCCCAGAAATGTAATTTGTGTGCAAAAAACACGTCAACAGTAAGATAAGCAGAACTCTAAAGACTTTAATGTCTGCAGTTTTACTCCAAGAAAACAAAGATGCTGATATACAGCCATAAGAAACCAACATTGTGTTTCTTCACTTTAAATGGGCCAGGTGAAAACTCAAATCTTTTTGGCTGCTGGGTGTTATGGACGAGCATCTAAAAAAGAATTTCCGGTTACCTAGCCCAAGTGTTCTATATCACTTTAAAAAAAAGTTTCCTTCATGATGTGGACAAAAACAAGTGAACTTTCTCTCTTAACTGATGCTTTATTGAACCTATCATGAAGGTCAGCACATATGTTGCTTTCCTTTGCCACTGCAGTTGATTTCAGTATTTGCTCACCAACACGTTATTGTGTTATCTGACAACGGGCCGCACCACCTATCAAACAGTCCGCTTTTTGTGAAAAAGTGATCTAAACCAAAGAAATAAATAATGGATTGGATTTATCTGTGCATTTCTAGATGCTAAAAGCACTTACAATGTCTGTCCATTAATCATTCACACCTCATTTATCATTGGTGATGGTAAGCTACTGATGTAGCCACAGCTGCCCTGGGGCAGACTGACAGACGCATGGCTGCCAGTATGTGCCAAACTGACCATCACCATCACCTACAAATGATAAATGGCGTATACTTATATAGCGCTTTTCTACCTTCATTTAAGGCCCAAAGCGCTTTACAGTCACTGTGCCACTCACACACTGATAGAGGCTCCGCTGCCGAACACTTCCATCCGGGGCATCGTGGGGTTTTATGACTGGGGTTCAGTGTCTTGCACAAGGCAGTATCTTAGCTGTTTCTATCACTGCACTTTTCTGGACTGAGATGTCTTTCCAGGGATCTGCTGTAGCCTCTCCTCCAGTTTGGAGGATACAGCCCAGAGTGCTCCAGTTACCACGGACACCAGTGTCACCTTCACCTTCCAAACTTTCTCCAGTTCTTCTCTAAATCCATGGTATTTCTGCAGTTTCTCATGTTCCTTCTTCTTGATATGTGTATATATGTGTGTGTCTCCTAAATATCTTAATATCCCAAAATTGTAAGGACACCTTTCCAAAGATTCCTGAAGACATGTACTGTAGCTCAAGGAACTATCAGCAACACAAGCTTGACAGCCCAATCTTATCAAGAAATTGCCCATAAGCAACTGATAGCCTGCAGCTGTTGGATATTAAGTAGGGCTGTCAACGTTCAAGTGTTAACACACGCGACTAATTTTAAAAAATCAATGCGTTCATATCTATTCACGTTGATTAATTGCACGCCGCGAAGCAACCGTCTTCTGCCGGTTCAGGCTTCCGCGGCGTGCATCAAATTTTGAATACACACTTTGTTGGGCACAATCCTGCTTATAACATGGTCACTTACAAAATAAATAACTATTCAATCAATTTTCAGTATTCAGTATTCAAAGGTGGACTGTTTGATAAGTAATGTAGTCTGTTGTTACAGTAACACGATGTGTCGCTGAAGCGGCAGATCTTGACTGCAGCGGCAAAGGAAGCGATACATATGCTGATCATCATGATGGGTTCAATAAAGCATAGGTTCAGAGAGAAAGTTCTCCTCTTACCGCTCGTTTTTGTCCATATCATTAAAGGAAAAGTTTGTTTTGAAGAACCTGTACATATATAACATTATGAACAGAACTTCTTCCATAACACCCAGCAGCCAATCAGAATAGAGTATTCACCTGGCCCATTTAAAGTGCAGAAACACAATGTTTGTTTCTTATGGCTGTATATCAGCCATAAGACAATAAAATTAATATGCACTAAATATGCAATAAAAATTAAAGGAAATTAAAGGAAATGTTCTCTCTGGCCTTTTTTTGTTAAAAAGCTGTATTTTGTCATTTAAAATTTAACTCGTACAACATCGGTGTCACAGGCTTGTTAGGTTCTATCCAAGATACTCCTGAAGGCAGGATACGCCCTCTACAGGCCGCCAGTCAGGCAGTCACACACGCACAGAAACACGTTCACACCAAGGGACAATTCAGGTTCCCCAAATAAGCTATGGAGCATGTTTTTGGACTGTGGGAGGGAATCGGAGTGCCTAGAAAACCCACACATGAGCGAGAAGAACATGCAAACTCCACATTGACAGGATCCAGCTGGGATTTGAACCAGACCCTACTTGTTGTTGTGATTGCTTTTAAGACATTTTCATAGAGCAAAAAAAACAAAAGTCTAGAAAATGTTTGCCTTTTGTCACACTAAGCTTTGCGTCCCTTTAGGCTCCACTAAATAAATTGGACATAAAGCAAATAATGTTCAACAATCATCTCTGGAATACTGTTGTGAGCAATGTGACCTCTGTTTACCCTTCAAATAGTCAAGTCATGTGTTTTTCTCTGTGTGTTTGTGGCATGAGTTTAATTTTGGATCAAAACACAGAAGCAGCTTTTTCTTGTTCCATTAGTCACCTTGTAATGGAGTGAACCCATCACGTCCTGTCATTTGTGAAAATCCTCAGAAACGGAAATAAAAAATGCAAAATAATTTAAAGTTTATTTCAGTTTCATGTTTGTGAGTCCATGTTGAGCTCCCCCGTGTTTGTTTTTTGTCTTTTGCTCAGTTTCGAATGAAAATGTTCATCATCAGAGAGATATGGCACAAAATCTCTAAAAATTCAAGTGTTTGCTGTCTGTGGTTAGACTGAGTCATTTGAAACATCAGAGAGTTATAGAGCTCTGCACAGAAAAGTGGAAGAAGTCATTTTGGTGAGGACATTTTCAAACAATGTCCAATTTTTTTAGATTCTTCTCTATTATTCATTTTTAAGATTTACCAGAGTAACCCAGGAATATAGCTCACAATTCCAACATTCTTTGGACACAAATGTCAGGTCCCTCAGTCTAACCCCTGAGGTGTGGTACACCCAACACTAAGCTGCATGCCAAGAAACCTACAAAAAGTACACATGCATGTTTAGCAACTCAGACTGCATGAGCCATCAGGTGCCGAGGTCCAAGTTCTTTAAATATGGTTCAGCTGGTCTATTCTGGGTCACAGGAGAGGAGTCAGAATTGACTGAGAAGCCAGACACTTTGTCTTTTGTCCAGTTTGCTGTAAAAAGCAGGCAAAGAGGTGGAGGGTGCCAATGACTTCCATGGACACAAGGTCTTTGGGGTTTCTGGTGGAAGCTTTATATAGTGTGAGGGGCGCATTTCCCTTCCTTCACATCTGCAGAAGATTCACATGATCATCACCTTACTCCACAAGCTATTCCTTCACTCTTTTTTTAGATTTCTCTCATGAAAATTTCCATTGGTGTGCACCAATACAAGATGTGCACATTGGTGCAAATGGAGGAGAAAACTGTCCCATAGACAAAATGAGCACGAGTAAGTCCGTTTTTCCCATGTGTGTAAACATCAAAGGGAGGCCTAAGAATCTACATGGAGATTGTAGTTTCACATCCTCTTCATAATTGACCATTTCAGCTCCCTATTCTCCATGGGTTCAACGTAAAAAAACTGTTTCCCTTAAAAAGTACAGTACTTTAGATAATAAACAGTATGGGTCATCTGCTCTGATAGAGGAGTTTCCTGCACAGCTGACCTTTGCTACTGCTTATAGAGATACTTGAAACCAAATTGGTTAGAAAGATAAATGCAAAGAAATATAAGCTGGCCTAATGTAAGTGCATGTGTTTGTGCAGACCCAGATTTAAACTTTGTCCTCATTTCTGCTGTTTCTAAAGTTTTATAAAAGCCTAGCAGAGATATTTTTTGATCACTGTCTGCCTTTTATTTTCCTACATTTTCATTCATTATTTGCACCTACTTCTTTTAAATAAAACATTTTATTTTAACAACCAAATTATGCAAAAAAAAAGTCCTAATTTGAAGGACAATTCTGTCTTGTTACATGGCAGAACCTGAAAAGAACAAACGCAATAATGACTCTGTGGCAAAACAGAATTAGTTTCTTATGTTGCATCCATGTGAAGAGTCCAGTTCAGCAACTCTAAATGACTGTGCTGACACCAAAAGACCTTTGGTATCTGGGTATGCAGAGCCCCTAAACAGTGACATCTCTCAGGCTGCTGAGAGATGGAGCTAAGAGGAACTGATAGATTTCAACGTTATAGTAAGTGTGGATAACACTGACTCATGACGTAAATCAAAAGCCATCCTTTTGTTTTAAAGATTGAAAAAGAGACTTAGTGACATGAAAGAAAATAATCTAAAAAACTGTGATAAACTTGGACTGGACTGAAGATGAATGAAAAATGCAACTGAGATGAAACTAAAATAACTTTGAAAGTTCTTCACAAAACTCTGATCATTTCACGAGAAGTCCTGGCTACCTAAAAGCAAACTGTAAAGATGTTTTCACTGTTCCGCATAACACAACTGTGGACGAGCATGTGACCTCGTGTGTCTGTGACCCAGGGTGGAGGATTGATACTCCTACTCAGTAAAACCATGCTCAGAGGCCTGAAGATAAATGATTCATTCTGCTAATAACACTCAATCTGCATTATCATTAGCTTTCATTTTCCACGATAGTTGTATTTATGTTTTTTTGCTTGTTTGTCTTCCCAAACACTTCCTTCTTGTGAACTGTTAAGCTAGGAGCCTGTAAAATTGTAATATGATCAGATTGTGCCACTGAACATGACTGAAGGTGCAGTAAAAACCCTAGCAGCAGCAAGCGTGCCTGCAATGAATCACTTCAAGCATGGCTCTGTAAAAAATGTATAATTGAGTCAATTTTGGGGCCTTAATTCCCATTGTGAGGGATTTCTATGCAGTTGTTTGGCATAAGTCTTCCTTGTAGGCTACAAACAGAATTGGCTTGGTTTTAGCACAGTAAAGACGTCAGCAAAGGTTCTGCTTAAATGCAGAGTATCCTCGCCGTGTTCCAGCTTCCCCTTACCGGTCAAGACTCAAGAGAAGCTTGGTTTTTTCTTCCTCTCTTTTGCTCTCATTCTTCAAATCAGCAAAGACCTGTGTAAAGAAGTGTGGATCGGTGTTTATCTGAAGCATCTTGCCACTCATACGGTTAATGATGTCTAGGCAGCGGTCCCAGAATGCCTCCTTCTCTGTTTCCACCAAGAAGGGCTTCAGGGGGTAAGAGATCTCGTTGCCCATGTAAGAGTAAGATAGGTAGAGGCAGGTGAGCAGCGATGCCTGCAGCTCGCGCTCAGACACCATGTCAGCCGACACCACATCTCGGCACAGCATGTAAAGGAAGACCACATTGGCTGGTGTGATAAAACCCTGGTCCTGCCAGCCCTGAAGGAGAAGTGAGCGGTCCACGCTGCGCAGCCACAGCACCGGGTCAGTAGGCGAGAGGCGTTTCAGCCGATAACAGCGACGGCAAAGGAACTCCCCCAGACTACGCATCAGTTCACTGGTGGATGCCTGGATCCAGAGAAAGGATGCAAAACAACACACATTCAGGGACGCGTGATTTCTTCCATGGCTATGTTAAATGACTGTTTGGTCTTACCTGGACAATGACGCGTTTTGGCGTGCCAGCTGTGGTGGAAGGCTGGATTCCAGGTCCTGTTGTGGAATTTTTTTTTGCAACAACTGTAGCTACATTTGCCAAGGTCTTGGAGGTTGGTAACTGGGAAGAAGCAGAAGCAATTGTTTTTGCAAAAGAATCTTGGCTGGATGAGTAAGAGGAGAGATTATTGCAGGACTGAGACTTCTTCAGCTTCAAGCTATTTGAGGCAGAGTTGGTTGTAGTGGCTGCTGGGCCCTCGGGGGAACTCCCTTTCCCGCCATCTCCACCTTCTGTTGGAAGTTTCTTTGAACCCTTCCTCTTTGCAGATACTGCCACAAACCGTTTCCATGGGAGAGCATTAATAATTGATGGGCGTTTAAGAGTCTTGGCTGCTGCTGAAGCATCCTTGGCGTTCCTGCTGTTGTGAACAGCTGTGTAGTGACCGACAGTGGCAGGGCCATCCTCAAACAGAGCCGCCTTGCGGTAGCTTGGAGACAGTGATAGCACTGTTCCCATTATGCCTTGCAATAGTGAAGTAAAAAAAAAGCCTGATGAGACTCTGTTTTACTAGTCTTTACAAAGAAGAATTCAAAAGTTCTCCTGCAGGAAACTCAACCTGTAGACAGAAAGAAAACAGAGCACAGACTTATTTAAGAGAAATGCACTGTACAAAAAATGAATGACACAAACAAAGTGATCTTAGATCTGAACGTAAATCCCAACTTAAAATATGTTTTTTTTCTAACCCCAAATCAGTGACTTGCCACAAGGCCGTCGTGATGAGGCCAGAGGTGGGACCGAGTCATTGATCTGCAAGTCAAAAGTAAGTCCCAAGTCTTTGTTCTCAGGATGAGTCAAGTCCCAAGTCAAAAGCAGTCGACTCACAAGTCTTTCCAAGTCATTTCAACAACTGAGTAAAATTATTTACAGACCATGTGTGCTTTTATCAACATTTCATATGTACATTAGGTACATTTCCTCTGAGCTCATGCATCTCCACGTAAAAAATCCAAAAGGAAAACCCACTTTACCACCTTTGTAATTATAGTACCCAAAGATGGAAGGAAACCAAGGTAAAGTCTGGATATTCAATATGCTCACCACACACCACTCTGTGGCCGATGACGAACTTATAAAAAAATGAACCGAGATATATTTACCAACTCTTGATTGTGCTTCATATTTCATATCAACCCCCTATATATATATATATATATATATATGCATTTGTGATTTCCTCAACAGCATCAATGATAGCCATTAATGTTGATCTGTTCTCTCTGAAACCATATTGGTTTTCGTTTATAATGTTATGTTTATCTGTAAATTTAGCTAATTTATCATTAAATATCTTTTCTAAAATTTTTGAGAATTGTGGAAGGAGAGAAACGGGTCTATAGTTTGTAAAAAGGTGTTTGTCTCCGCTCTTATAAACAGGAATCACTTTTGTAATTTTCATTTTGTTTGGGAATTTCCTGGTTTGTAGTGATAAGTTACATATGTTTGTTAGAGGCTTAGAGATTCTGTGAATAACCTTCTTCACTACTGTACTATTAGTACAATCTATTGAGTTTTTACTTTTTAATTTGTTAACAATTGATACCAGATCATTTTTGTTTACTTCAGAGAGAAGAGCTGGTCTCCTGCTCGTCAGTCCTCACCGTTCCCTGCGGTCACTGCATGCTCTTATGATTGGGGTTTGATCTTCAATCCGGTGATTATCACATCATTAATCCTGGAATTCTCCTCCTGGTCATCCATTTGTTTTTCCATGTTATCCATTCGGTTGACAGTCTGTTCATGTTGAGCTTTGCGCTGTCTCCCCTCCTCCAGTGCGTTCAGAATCTGCTCTTGCTGGATCTTCATGGATCTTATTTCTTCCAGCGGAAAATCAAGTGACTTCTTGATATCTTCCGAGTCTTCCATCAATGGGGTTTTTTGGGGGCATGATCAGGAATTGTTTTTAACAATATTTACTTTTTTCTCAGTAAATAGATTTTCGAAGTGCAGCTGCTCTGTGCCTCCGTGGCATCTTCCTGGAAGTCACAAAAAATCTGTTTATGCCATGGACCAGATCCTCAGTGGTCTGTCCAGTGTCCAATGTTATTTGGACGATATTCTGTGCACTGGAGCTACCAATGAAGAACACCTCCGTAACCTGGACACCACACTACAGAGATTGAAAGAATTGGGTCTGAGTGTTCGCAAGGAAGAAAAAAAATTTCCAGTCATCTGTGGAGTATTTGGGGCATGTCATTGATGCTGAGGGCCTTCACACTGCCCCATCCAAGATTGCTGCCATTGTGGATACACCGCCACCCCAGAACATCAACCAGCTACAAACATTCTTGAGATTACTGAGCTATTATGAACGTAGAGTGAACCCGTCTTCGCCCAACAGTAACCAGGACGGGATTTGGACACCGAGTTGCCCAGAAAGGGATACAACGGGTTGGGAAAATGAATGGAAGTTCAGGAGAACTATAGATCGATCCACCATATTAGATGTTTTTTTCCAGCTGTCACTGAAAATGTCACGTGCCCGAAGTTGAGTCCCTGATTGGTTGAGGAGACGCAACCATCTCCCCAGAGTTCAGATTTTTTTTTACACTCTGGCCAGCCATGGCCGCCGCTCTGTTCGCTCCGTAGAACCTCAATTAGCATCTAAACTATTGACTTTACATTGAAACTGGCCGCCTCTGCTAATTTTTCAGCCGATTTTTTATCAAGTCTGGAACAACACCAACAGAGAAGGATTTGTTGCAAATGTCGGTAAAAAGTTCAAGACTACTGTGAAACTTCCTTCAGGAAGTATTTTGCTTTTGATTTGGTGTACAACTTCAAGCACATCACTTGGACTTACTCCATTCAAAAACATTGAATTCATATTGGAATCCATTTTACATTTGATGTGTCTTACAACTGGTGTCTTTTCAGCTAATTTAGCACCGACATTTATTAAAGACCCACTCAGATGAAAATTGCGTTTTTTCTTTTTTTTTTTTCTACAGTATGCCATGCAAAATCAACTTTTTTAATATGTTAAGTACAAACATATTGTTAAAATATGGGGTAAGAATACTGCCAATAAGAGACGTACTCTTAAAGAAAAAGTTGTATTCATAAATACAAAGTTGTGCACAAATTTATATTTTGCGGACAAATTTGCAGAAAAAATATGAATACAACCTTTAGTTTTACATTTCACATGTCTGTTTTGAATGCGATTTGTCTTTGTTTTGAATACGAATTTCTCCTGTTAAATCGTGTCAAAAATACGTCACGGGGTCACAGGCATAAACATCGAGTCCTGGAGCATCGATTCTTCTGAATGAGCATGATAGAATTAAACTTTATAGAATGTTATTGATCCCCTGCCAGGAAAATTATCTTGTTATCGTTGCTTTGCTGGAAAAAAAGATTTAAACAGCCAAGTCCTGTCCCTTTTTTTTTTTTTTTTTTGCCAGGCTACATTAGCAGAGTGTAAAAACAAGAAAACAGACCCGAAAGTGATGGCAAAGAAAAGAGATGTTAATAAGAGAATGAATAAAGAAAATAAAAATGCCTGAGCAGGCGGCAGAGGGATCCCTGTCTCTTTGCCGTTCTGCTGTCTGTCTGCCGTGCCGGTGTTGTGCATAGATACATTTCCTCTGACAGAAATTGTGCCCCCAGTCTCCGACCTCGTTCTGGCAGGTGGAACGTACCTCGGCACAACACCGGCCAGCGGCGGGATATTAGCGTGGGGGATTAGCTTAGCCGGGCAGTAACACGGGACAGGAGGGGCAGGCCACCCGCCACAGGCTCTGGCAGCACCATGGAGATAGCCAGCGGGTTAAGAAAATGGATGGAAATAACAAAGACAGCTAAGCTAACTCAGAGCAAAAGTAGGCTAACTGGCAGCCGACTGTAGCAATAGTTTTTTAAATAATAGAAACAGAAAGACAGTTGGGTATTCTGATCCTACTGACCGTTTTAAATTCTCTTTTTTTGTTTGTTTTTACTGTCGCAACAGTCAGCTGCAGGTTAGCATACTTTAGCTCCAAGTTAGCTTAGCCGTTTTGGTTTCGTCATCCTCTTATTAACTCATTTGAGCAGACATGTTTTTACTTTTTTTATTTGTTGTAGCCTAGAAACAATAAAATGCGGCTGTTTTTTCATCTATTTTCTCCAATTGTCTACAGAGCTATGGCAATCAAGATATGTTCTCATTGTGGGATGTTTTTTTTTTAAAGCTATCTTACCTCATATTAAATACTCTCTCTCTCTGTTTTTTTTTGGGGGGGGGGTGTTTTATAATCAAGTAAGACATTTGGTTAGGGCTTAAATTTGGACAATAGGGGGTTTAAAAATGACAACTATTTTTAGAAGGATACATTTGGTTTCAACAGACTAAGAAATAAAAAAATATAATTCACATAAAGTCCAGGATTCATACATGCAATTTCTCCCTTTCCTCGTTGTTACCTGTTGGTATCTCTCTGTATTATTAAAAAAAAAAGACGACAAGAAAGGTACATACATGCTCAGGCAGAAAATGAATATGCGCAGGCATCCATCTTAGTTTCAAAATGGAGCCTTGGATCCTTCCCTCACTCCCAAAACACCACAAGTCAGCATCAGCTGATGAGCTTCCACACGTCCTTCATTTTTATACAAACGTACATTCATACCTTTCAATTATGCATTTGTGATGTTTATTTGCATTGGATTCAAATTATGTCATCTTATGTGCTTTTGCATAATCAGTCAGCATTTCTGTGAGCAGTTATGCGTGATTCCCGTAACGAGTTCCCCTACCTTCTAATGAACGCGGTCTCTTTTATCAGATCCCGCATTCTAGCCAACCGTCTCCTCTTGCTGCACGACAAGGGCTAAAAATGTGTAATCCGGTCGTCGGCGTCACTGCAACTCCCTGTGCGTATAAAAACGTTCCTACAGAGACCCGCGGGACGTCATAGACACACGGGTCTTCCCTCAGAACAGGCGTCTCTCTCCTTCAGCACTTCATTCAGCCCCGCACGCAGGGAGCGCGGTGGGGAAAATGCATGCGGGTGTGGGCTTTGCTCCTGCGCTCGGAGAAGTGGAAAGATGTCTTCCATTGAGAACTGAAATCAGTATGACCGCTGCTATTGTCGCCTTGCCACAACGCTCATGACCTTACCAAAATCGAAATAGCTGGCAGGTCCAAAAACTAAAAGCGCAAATAAATGGCCGCTACAAAACCCTAAAACAGACGACGGCTTATTCCTTCAATAGTGAAAATCTGCTTGGGAGGAAGAGGGAACGACTCTGCTTCGATGCGGGTATCTGCAGTTATTCGGCTTTGGATGCAGGAGAGAAACCCCGCCCTGCCGTTGGCAAACGTGGGGATGCTGATGCTGGGAGCCCTCCCCGTCGCAGTGAGCCCAGCCTATCGCGAAGCTCTGTCCGTGGTGCTGAAAAGCCCAGAAGCGGCGCAGTGCAGTGCGGTGCAGTTTCCCTGAACAGCCCTGAGCCCCCCTGACAAAGAGGCTGATTTCTGATCAAGAAATTTTTTTGACGATTTGATCAATCTCCAATAATATTACACAGTTTTAATTAAAAAAAAACGGGAAAAACAAGAAAAGTGTTTTGCTGCTTCATTATTGACTAACAATATTTCATATAATATTAAAAAATAAAATTTATGCAAACTATAAAGCTGTGACAAAAATAAACAGGAAAATTGATTCTTCAACTCTGAATGTTTAATTCAAAAACAAAATGTGTAAATTTAGAAGGGAAACAAAACACGGAAAGTATTCAGTCCCATTTATATTTTGTTATATTGCAGCCATTTGCTAAAATCATTTTTTCCTCATTAATATACACCGAGCACCATAATATTGACCAAAAAAACACAGAATGTTTTGACATTTTTTGTAGATTTACACTCAAAAAATTATTTGTTGGGTGAACATAATATAATTGTGGAAAGAATCTCCACTTAAACCAAATGTGTTAATATAGCAATAAACATGTGCGTTGGGAGATCTGAATTCAATTATGTTGGTGCAACATCATGTATTAATGTTGCTGTAACATGATGATTGCAGCAGTTGACCTGACCCTGCTGCTAGTGTCAGGAAATAGTGGCGAAGGACCTGAAATGCAGCAAACCAGGCTTGGTGGCAGAAACTAAGATGTTTAAGAAGAAAAAATAAAAGACTGAAACATGACAAAATCATTAATTTATTTTCACTACCCGTTTTGTCCCTTTTGCGGTCACAGGGCTGCCAGAGCCTTAAACCAGACACTTAAATTCACTGAGTTTGATTACCAATAGTGGATTAATTTAAGTCTCTTCAATTGTGAATTTAAGTGTCTAGTTTTTTTTTTTTTTTTTTTTTTTTTTGTTCATTGCTCTGCTTTTCCACATTCTTGGTTCTCCAAGATTTTTGCCATAGGCTGCACGGAGGCGCAGTGGTTAGCAGTCCTGCCTTACAAAAAAAACAGCCCCTGTTCAAGGCAGACAATACAGAAAAATAACAAGCAGAAAAATGTGCAACAGTTAAACAAATGTGCAAAGATGTGCAGGAATTCAAGTGCCTTGTAGTGCAAAATTGGCATTTAGTTTCTAGCCTTTTTGACCAGAGCAGAGGTGTTGAATGTTAAGGAGAGATCTGCTGAGATGTGGACTCTGGTTTTGTTTTTTTGACAAGAAAGGAGACAAAAAAAAAAAAAGCAAAAACAGCCCAAAATATGTGCGGGCCACCACTTGTTCTTTGAGGTCAGAATTATTTGTAATGCGCTTCTTTGTAGCACCAAGGTGTGTGTGGGGTAAAGAGCTGCTGTTTGTGGAGTAAGTGCTCTATTTCTGCAAACGAGAGGTTTGTTTGATTGGATGATCGAAACAAAGATGTAAATATTTAACCTATCTTTTCGATATGAATCAATAATGAGTGCATTTGTAGGAAAAACTGGTTAAAAAAAATATTGTAAAAAATCATTTGTTGAGTTATTATTTTACATTGGTCATTATTGCTTAAGCTGACACTGCTTTTGGTCAGTGTCAGTGGTTGATTTACTCTTTGTTTTGCTTTTTGTAAATGATGATGGGGTGTAGTCTGAGGGAAAACAGTTCGTGAGTGAGTTTGTGGGGACGCAGAACTGTAGTCAATAAAGAGCATCCTGATGTAGGAGTCTTCATTCTCCAGATGTGAGAGGGAGATGTGCAGTGCTGTGGCGATGGCGTCTGAGGTGGACCTGTTGGACCGGTATGAGTACTATAGGCGGTCTAGTGTGTCTGGAATGCTGCACTGAATGTGGGTCTGAACCACTCTCTCGAAGCACTTCATGATGATTGGAGTAAGTGCTACAGGTCTGTAGTCATTCAGGAAAGTGGGAGGGCTCTTCTTAGGGAGGGGGACAATGGTGGTGGTCTTGAAGCAGGAAGGGACAGTTCTCTGACTGAGGGAGAGGTTAAATGTAGAAGTAAGGATGCCTGTCAGCTCATTGGCACATGCTCTGTATGTAGATACACTATTTTAAACTTCATTGTAGCATACGCAGAAAAAGAAAAAATAATCAGTGATGTGAATTAGTCTCAAACAAGAATCAGTATAAAAAGCAAGAATACAGTAACATAATTTTCATCCGAAAATTCATTTACTTAAGTAAAGTATAAAAAAGGAAAATCAGGAAAAGATATTTTTACCAAACATCTTACAGTAGTAGCCAGGGTGTTTATTTTAAAAGAAATGTCAGCAATGTCAGAAATGTCAGATCTGGCGTTTCTTAAAGACCAGCGTCTATTGGAGACCAGCGTTTATTCCATCACAGACAGAATGATGATGGTTAATGGGTTAATTTTGCGTAAAATTTGATTTAAAAAAATGCAGAAAATAACAAATGAAAATGTCAGGATTTATAGAAATGATGAAAACACTTTATTCTGCTGATTCACACTGGCTGTGAACGTCAATCTCCGTATCAAAATCAGTTTTACTTTCATGCTGATCATTTTCCTGAAGACACAAGCACTTTTTCCTTTGCTCAGTAATCCATGTTCAAACTAGTTCTTCTAATTTGTTGCTGCTTTTTGTGCTCACCAGGAAACCAGGTTTGCTCCCTTTCTTTCTTTCTGCAGCCTCTCTGGTGTTTAGGATTCCCCCCAGAATTGATACATGGAGCTAGCAGCTAATGTTTTTAGCCTGTTAGCTACACTGAGCTAGCAGCTAATGTTTTTAGCCTGTTAGCTACACGGAGCTAGCAGCTAATGTTTTTAGCCTGTTAGCTACACGGAGCTAGCAGCTAATGTTTTTAGCCTGTTAGCTACACAGAGCTAGCAGCTAATGTTTTTAGCATGTTAGCTACACAGACCTAGCAGCTAATGTTTTTAGCCTGTTAGCTACACTGAGCTAGCAGCTAATGTTTTTAGCCTGTTAGCTACACTGAGCTAGCAGCTAATGTTTTTAGCCTGTTAGCTACACGGATCTAGCAGCTAATGTTTTTAGCTTGTTAGCTACACAGAGCTAGCAGCACTCACCTCCTCGGCTGAGTCCTCTCCCTCTGGGTCAGCTACGGTTCAGCTGCTGCGGCTCTAGGTGGGGACCTGCCTCCCCACCTTGTTGTGGTGGGGCTGGGTCCTCGCTTGTGCGCCTGGAGCTTGAGACCGAAGGAGGTCTTTCATCCTCTTCAGCCAGAAGTTCCATGGCTCTTCTTTCAGTGATTATGAGATTATGACTTTTTACTGTTCTGCTCTTGTTGTGCGTCCTGCGTTAGCACAAGGAACCAGCCAGCTAAACTCCTTGCTTCAAAGACGTTATTATTCCACCGACAATGTTGTAAAACTACAAAACAGAAAATGGCATTTAGAAATGTACAAATCTAGAATTAATAAACATGTCTCACTTACAGTCTTTGCTTTCCATGGGACTATTAGTTGAAGGAGTAAAAAAAAAAGCTGCAGACGTTGCATAAAAATGAACTCAGTAGCTAGGACATAGGACAATAAAGCCGGATTCAAACTAAACTTTATGGAAACTACAAAATGAACAGAACTTTCCTGGGCAGAACACACCCATCAATTAATTTTTTTAGTATATATTAAAATTCCCATGACATCAAAAAGGGGTTAATATCATGATGTTGAACTGATATTAAAGTTTTGACATCAATTTTATTTGCACATTCAAATTGTTTCTGACATCAATTTGATGTCGAGCTCTGATGCTGATTTGACGTCATTTCAGCATCAATTGTCCAGTAGGGTCAGGAGCAGAAAGGAGTTAAATAATCACTTGAATTAGGGATTTTGTGTTCAGTGGTTACATTCATTTTAAAATCATGCCCAGCTATTTTAAAATAATTGTTTTCATGTATCTTTGAGATAAAAGGAAGTTAATATATGGACCAACAGTTATTGCAATTTATCTTACATCAGGACCTGGACCAGCATGCATGATGACCTCTAACGTGCACAGATAAAGTCATTGTCTCTCTGTGAAGGTTAGACTAATGTAAAAAAAATACCACCTCTGGGACGTCATGACTGCAGAGTTCAGAGGATGAACGGCTGCAGGGGATTATGAGATTACCAACACAGCTGGCTGCTCTCAAAGCCCCCCTTTAGGATTGTCACAGTCATCAGATGTCTCTCCTAATGTCTGCCGTCATTCGAGCATCCTTCAATGAGGTAACATGCTGGATGGAGTTCTGCTCGTCTTCATCATGCAGGTGAGTGAGAAAAAACAATAAACCTTTGTATTAATGAAAAACTTTTTTTTAAAAACAGTTTAGTTGGCAGCTGAAATGAAACAAAACATTTGTTAAATTTCTTTAATGCACTTTGCGTGAAATTTCTAACGGATCCATCCATCCATATATACAGTGGTTACTGAAAATATTCAGACCCCTTAGATTTTTGCAGCCATTTAAAAATAATTTAAATTCATTTTTTTTCCTCAATAATGTTCACACAGCAACCCATATTGACACAAAAAACACAGAATTTTTTGACATTTTTGCAGATTAATTCAAAAAGAAAAACTGAAATATCACATGGTTCTAAGTATTCAGAGCCTTTGCTCAGTATTTACCAGCAGCACCTTTTTATCTAACACAGTCATGAGTCTTTTTGGGAAAGATGCAACAAGTTTTTCACTCCTGGATTTGGGGATCCTCTGTCATTCCTCCTTGCAGATCCTCTCCAGTTCTGTCAGGTTGGATGGTAAACGCCCCCCCCCCCCCCCCCCCCCACACACACACACGGCATGATACTGCCACCACCATGCTTCACTGTCACAAAACTGCAATAAAACACTTTTTTTTTTTTATGGGCGGAAGTCGCTGCACAGCGGGCGCCATGAGGGTCCCGCAGCGTCTCATCTCATTAAAGTTGCGTGTCAAACGGAATCGTTGGAGTCACAGCTCCTCTGTAAAATCATCAGCCAAAATTTCATCCAAATCGCCGCTCAGACCCGAGAGGAGCGGTTCCGCTTGCAGCTCCATGGCCTGCGTAGACGTCTCCTTTGACACATGATGATGAGCGCTGGAGCCGTGACAGAAATCTGAATGGACCTTATGTCATCAAACAGAAAAAATGGTCAAACTGCTTACTTGTCAGAATGGTTATTTTTTATTACCGCTGAACAGGCTTCTCTCGTACGTCTGTTTACATGCATACTAGCTACGTTTCGTGCGCTCCCCAGAAGCAGTAACGTCACACAAATGCTCCCTTTTTGTGAATCAACTTAAAACAAAACTAGTTCTCATCCACCCCGTGGTTTTAATGACTTATCGCGTGAGTTGCTTTGTGTTTATTTGCATAATTATGATTTACTGGAAAGAGTGTAATTGCGAAATTGTGTTTTTTCGTCATTTCTAGAATGTCAATAAAGTTTTGCGCATCTGTGTAATGGAAACGCAGCTGATGCTGGTACTGTTCTGGACAGGTGATGACCTGTGCCTGCTTTTCTCCACTCATACCGCTTAGAATTAAGGACGGAAAGTTCTATCTTGGTCTCATCAGACCAGAGTATCTTATTTCTCACCATCTTGGAGTCCTTCAGGTCATTTTTAGTAAACTCCATTCAGGCTTTCATGTGTTTTGCACTGAGGAGAGGCTTCCATCAGGCCACTCTGCCATAAAACCCCGACTGGTGGAAAACTGCAGTGATGGTTGACTTTCTACAACTTTCTCCCGACTGCTTCTCTAATTAACTGAAATTGTTTTACTTTGAAAGACACAAATTATTTTTCCTGAGAAATGTTTTGCGAGTAGTTTCCAGACTTGGCTGGTAGACTTTGGATGTTACTGGCCACCCCAGCTAGTAACCAAAAAAGTTAATTTAGAGCCCTGTATATACATATATCTAATCCAACCAATCATTTTATGCTTGTTTGGGGTTCTTGTCCCTGGGTGAGCATTCTTCGTAAAGGAGACACAGACCTTCATCCTCCAGCTCTCCAGAAAGAGATTATTTTTCCTGGACATGCAGTGTGACCTCCTCCTATTTGGGCATGTCTGTGATGTCCCACTCGGAAGGCTTCCATATTGCCTTCCTGCCAGCTGTCCAAACCACCTCATTTGGCTCCTCTCCATGTGGGACAGGAGTAGATTTTCTGAGCATTCCAGTTGAGAATCTAAGCTTCACCTCGGGTCTGTGACCTTTGCTTTGGTTCGTTATTCAGTTTGTTTTCTTGGTTTTTGGAATCCCATTGTCACAGTTTCTCTCTGGTTTTATTTAAGGATTATCCATAGATGTATTCATTTCAGTTAATAGTCCTCGGTCTATTCAATTGTCAGGTTTTCAGATCTGCATTGTTACAGTTTTTGTTTCCCCTTTTTGTTTCATAGACTCGTGTTTGAGTTTAAATGTTTTTGTCAAGTTTATTCTTGAAGTTTTTGAGTCATCATTGCAAACCTTTTTGGCTGCAGTTTATGATTTGATTGTCCTCTCTAAAAGAAATGTATCTTTTTTAGCAAGATTTCATGGTATCCGAGGTAACCTTACTTATTGTCCATGCGTAGCTGGGTAAAGGTAACAGCACATCGGAAGAAACTGGAATGAGCTTGGAGAGATTTCTGTGAATAGGTTACAAAAAATAATATTTATACCCGGTAATTCCTGAGCCCATTTTTTTGTGTGTAGAATGAAAACAGCCCCTCCCTCTTGTTGCTTAGGCTGCTGCCTTTGTGGCCAAAGCTGGCTCTAATGGAACTAACAGCCTTGCAACCAAAGCTCAGTTCAACCACGTCGACAGTAGGATCATTTAAAAAGTCCCCAGAGTCTCTATGTCCCACACCCCCATTGGGATGTGGTTGAAGTTCTGTCTGACAAATTCTTTTACCAGAATACTATTACTACACTTTTGGGCGAATTGGGTCTTCCCTCATCTTCTGAACCAACCAAGCACCAGATGATGATCAGCTGACAGTTGATTGTCACTTGAAGAGCCCAAACGTAGCCTTGAGCTGCAGCCAAGTGTCATGAGGCCAGACATACTAATAGACAACGTGGAGTTGGACATGCTGTTCAGTACGGACAAACTGTGCTTGTTGGATAGAAGTCAACAACAGCATATAACTCACATCAGAGAGATAATTCTTTTCATAACTGGCACTATTATGCAAAACCCTGATGGTCTGTTCTATTCTATTTTTTTCTATTCTACTCCTACAAAAACTCAACAGTCTGTTTTCAAATAGCAAAACACCAGATCTCTTTTTCAACAACACAACATCTAACACAGCAGCAGTGTTGGATGCAGCATCTTCCTCCTCTATTGCTGTGGTGTAGTGAACGCTGCACTATTTTTGTAGCCAGTAGATCTTTGGTTTGAATGTAGTCAAAATGTTCACAAAGGTTGTCCAAGCCTTCATTCAGTTTACTACAGGGGAGCCTGAAAAAACTCTCGTAGCCCTGACTTTTCACTAACCAGAAAGTAAGATATGCTGCAGATCCTCAAAAGACCACAGAAGGAAGGTTTCAAAAGGAAGCGATTTCCTATTGTCTTCTACAAGAAAATGAGACTCTGTTCCTAAAATAAACTAATTTACAAGCTGGTTTTTCAAATCTTTTCAATGCATAGCAATGTATGTATTCTAACAACAATAAATAAAATAAAATAAACATAAGGTCAGTTTTTAATAATAGTAACTTTAGTTTTCTTAGAGCTCAAATTTGCATTGATTTGTAGGATGTGTTGCTCTGGGATCGTGTTCGCTCCCCCAAGTTCCACATTTACCAGGGTGTATATTTGATAGGCAGGTGGTGGGCCCAACAGAACGTCAAACCCTACTTTGTCCTGCATATTTGCCGTTTTAAAAACGTTGTTGAGGTGGGTGGAATAAAATTCAGCTGACAATCGTACCTCAGACTTCTGGTGTCCACAGTCCATTGAGTGATGTCAGACATCATCTTTCCATGGTATTTACGTACATGTGCAAAATCTCACAGATGTGGACTCACAAATACTAAGTAACCAGCTGTGAAACTCTACTTGTGCGCCTACAGACTTGTTAAACTGTGAACTCCCAGATAACATTTTTATCAAATATATAAACCAGAGCAACACCAAGCATCCTCACAAGGAGGAATCTACAGTATTTAGTCATCCCATTGTCTGTGAGACTAAAAGAAGACAAGGATTACACTTTAAACACGTTCTTCATCCTTTTATGATTCATCTGAATGAGTCTTTGAAAAGAAACATGATTTTCTTCTTCTTTTCTTTTCAGTTTCACCAACAAGCCCTCTGAAGTTCATGAAGAAAAAAGGATAAAATAGTTTGATGGATGTTTCCCTTCTTTAGTGACGCTGCCCCCCTCATTCATTCCTCAACATGAACCTCTTTTCCCCTTCCTTCCTTCTTCTTCTTTCCACCATTCATCTTCATGGCCCCTTACTGTCCTTTGTGGGGTCCAGGAAGTTGTGTCCACTGCACTGCACTTGCTATGAGCTGGCTGACCTGGTGGACTGTCGCGATCAAGGCTTTGCCCACATCCCCAGAGGCCTCCCGCATGGGACGTGGCTGCTGGAGCTGGGGGGGAACAACCTTACTGTGATCAGCAGCCGCGCCTTTGCTGGACTCTGGTCCCTGCGCGTCCTGGTGCTGACCAACAGCAACATCCGGGACATCCAGCCACAGGTATTAACACAGTGTTAGGAATCTGAACCTTTAAGAGCTCCATTAGAATGCATTAAAGAAGAACTGAAGGGATTAAACCGACAGATGGAGATTTTTAATCCAAACTGTTTGTTTTTTTTACTAATTTAAAGGAAAAAAATAAAAAAGCAGCTTATGCACACTTAAAGAGAAAATAGCTGGAATGTTCTGGATGCGGATGTTGTCTTTTTATCCCTCCTGGGTGAAAATTCTGGAAACAGGAGGAGACCTGGAGGCTCTGTGGTCACTGGAAACAAATGAAAAGATTTTAAAAACACAATTGAGGTCAAAGAACATTTTCATTCAACGTTTTGAATTGCATCAGTTTTATCACCTGTTCTTTCCCTACAATACTTATTTGTGTTAAGTCATAGCTTAGAATATTTCAATAAAAAAACAACAATTGTTTGTGGTGATCTTCTTTGTGAAGTTAAGACAAATGCAGATGAAATCACAGCTAGAGGTGAATTAGAGGTGAACTCATGTCGCTCTGCAGAAACTTTGTCCTAGAAAAAGACACAGGTTTTGTGATTTGACCTAAAAACAGCACAGTCATAAATTAAAAGACCACTAGCAACACTTTGAAAATTGATCAAATGGTCTTCAAGAAATCTTTAAAATATGAATAAAACCTTTTGAAGCCCCCTTTGAAGAATTACCAGATTGGTATTCCTGCTGAGGGCTGAGACATGCTCCTCTCTGCTCTCAGGCGTTCTTTTCTTTGTCCTTCCTGGAGAAGCTGGACCTCAGCTGGAACCAGCTCACCACTCTTCCTGTGGACTTCTCAGCCAGTCTGTCAGCTCTCAAGGAGCTGCGCCTTGAGCACAACGACCTCCGCTACATATCTGGTTACAGGTGAGCTGTGCATCTGCGGACACTCACTGAATTCTGTCAGGAACTGATCCATAAGTCTGTTGTCATGGGTAAGATTTGGAAAGTTTTGTCTCTCAGGTCCAGAAGATCATCAGCTTCTGGGAAAGTCTGTGATCTCTGCATCTCATCATCAACACTTTTCTTTCTTTCTTTGAGTTTGGAGTTTTTGGATAACATGGAAAAACTGGACCTCAGTCACAACCATCTGGTGTCTGTGGGACCTGGTGTGTTCAGGGGCCTCTCCAGACTCAGACAGCTGTATCTGCACAACAACAGACTGACAGCAGTGCAGCAGGGAAGCCTCGACATGCTGCCAGGACTCGAGGTACATGAAGGATAACTGTAGGTTATCTTTATTTTTGCTAAGAGGAACTTCTGAGGGCTTCATGAAGACAGTCTGTAAACACACAGGTGCTGCAGCTGAGCG
Source organism: Oryzias woworae (assembly GCA_016861445.1). NCBI lineage: Eukaryota > Metazoa > Chordata > Actinopteri > Beloniformes > Adrianichthyidae > Oryzias > Oryzias woworae. The sequence continues at coordinate 495,424 of BOLG01001384.1, read as the reverse complement.
GCAACAACATCTCCCACATTGACAGCGACGCGCTGGCTCCTCTCTACAGTCTGGCTGTTCTCAGTTTGGAGGGAAACAGCCTTCATCATCTGAAGTTTAAGACATTCATCAGCCTTCACACCACAGCCACACACATACAGCTGGCAGGTAAATCAAATCAGATTTTCCACCAATAGTTTTCAAGTGAAGTCAAATCGGTAACATAAGATATAAAATGTATGAACTGAAAAAAAAATCGGGGGGGGGGGTGTATCCTTTACTGCCTACTGCGCCATGCAGCATGCAGCCCAGGGCCGGGCCTGATCAGGGGAAACAAACTCTGCTACAGCTCAAACTACAACCTATGTGTCAGAGTGAAAGTATCTGTGACCAGCACTTCTCATCTGGTTTAAAAGAATCCTTTTTTGTAAAAAAAAAACCCCAATAAAGATGTGTTATTTCAGAGTTCAAGATGTGCATTACGTTTGCATTTCTACTTTTATCTTTGGTCTGCAGGAAACCCATGGAGCTGTGACTGTGAGCTGCACAGAGTCTTTAATAAGATCCTGCACGTTCGCCACCTCCACATTGATGACTACCAAAACGTGACATGTCAGGAGCCCCCACAGCTGACGGGAGCGTCTCTGGCCTGGGTAGATAGCCAGCTGTGCATTGCAGAGACCGCCACGGTCCTTGTGATCACGGTCACCGTGCTGGTCACTGTGGTGGCCGCTGTGGTGATGGCAGAGAGGAACAGGAAGCGGAACCGTGGGAAGAACTGGGACACAGAGTCCCAGAGTCCTCCGTCTTGATTGGCAAAGGTTAACGATGATGGTGGCTGGGGCTCCAACCTTTCTGATGATCTAATATTGTCCAAGGATTTTTTTGACTGGAGATGCAGAATTTATGACTGCAGCTGCAAGATTCTTCTGTACTTCATGACAGTTATCTTTCCTTTAAAATAGGATATGAGATGATTTGCTTGTTTGTTGAGTAAATATCTTTTGATCTCAGAACCGCACATGCAGTTGGAAAAGGTCAAAGATAAAAGATTAGAAACTATGGTTCTAGATTTAAAATGTTTTTTAAACAAAAATAAGGGATACCTTTCAGTTTTTTTCATTATTAACACAAAATTCTATTTCATAATGAAACTGCAGCATGAACCTTTCAAGGAAAAAGCCTCCTGCTCGTACATCAAAGATCTGCAAACCTGCCACCTGAAGTTTGATCAGTGATGAATGAATTATTTTCCAACAGATATTTGCATGTTTGATGCCTCCTGATTTAATTTGTTGTTGCACGTGCTGTCTATGTACAGTAAGAATCTGCTCAAACAGCAGCAATTGGGAGCCATAGACACGTCATGTTGGTGCAGCAGAGAGTTTAGAACTCCAGGCCTCAAGGGCTGGTGTCCTACATGTTTTCCAACTAACCTTCCATTGAAGTTCCTAGCATTATTTGTCCTATGTCAGCTTTTTTTTAACCGTTCTATATCCTTATCCAAAAGGAATCGCAATTCCTAATATTTTTTGTCTAATTCCAAAGAGTGTTTTTTCTTCTTTTTGATTTGACTTTAGCTATTTGTGCTAAAGTTGCACCAGTTAATGCCCGTCCAACAGGCGTGCAAGACTTGAATGCACAACAGTGACTGCAACCCTGCCCCATGTTTGACAAATCCTATTGCATGTTCAAAATTGATCTGATTTGTATCAAATCCTCCCAGTTTTTTGCAAGTACTACTAGAAGCACTCACATTTTATTTGTATCAAAAGCAAATGTCCAAAATGAATTAGGTGTACTGATGAGTCTAATACACAATATATTGATACACAAATTGAGTTTGGCCAAATCAAGTGTAACTTGATTTTATGTGCTCTGTCAAGTTTACACATTTTTATGTAAAAAATAGAGAGTCAGGTCCTAAGAGTTTAAATAAAGAAAAAACAAGACAAATATTTAGTATTTATTTGAGAGTAAACTACATTTTAAAGCAATGTTGGAACAAGTGTAGACAAGTTGGGTTGAAGAAAGGATATCACATCTTATGTTCACTAAAGTTCTTGAACGCCTCCTGGTGTACTTGTGGATGATCTGTGAGCTTTAACCATAGTAAAAAAGTAAAAAAACTTTAACAGAATTTATCTCAGCATGTCACTTTTTTTTTTTTGTTTCTGCATATTCATCTTTTGAGCTGGGTTTCAAATGAACAGAGACTTTTGTTTCAATGAGATCTGAAGTCTCTTGATTAGTTAGTTCATTAGTTAATACATCAGGATTTTATGTTGGAAACAGTTCTACCCACTTAGAAAATGTGGCTTTCATTACCAAACAGAAATGTTTCCCTTCCTTTTTTATTTAGTTCTATATGTATTGTCTAAAATTGAGATTTTGGCTCTGGTAATTTGCCTTTCCTTGGTCCTACCTTGTAGATTCTGTTTATCACAAATTAAAAATGACCTTCAACATTTTTTTGAATAGTTCTGCCATTAGGGGCGTCTGTTTAAAAAAATGTCGGCTGACCCGGTGTTTATTAGAGACCAGCTTATATTGGAGACTGGCATTTATTCCATCCCAGACAGAATGGTGATGGTTAATGGGTTAATTTTGTGTAAAATTCGAACACAAAATGGAAAAAATAACAGATGAACATTTCAGGATTTATTGAAATTATGAAAACACTTTATTCTGTTCTGATTCACACTGACTGGGAATGTCAATCTTTGTATCAAAAATCAGTTTCACTTTCATGTCGATCATTTTCCTGGAGACACGAGCACCTTTTCCTTTGCTCAGTAATCCATGTTCAAACCAGTTCTTCTAATTTGTTGCTGCTTTCTCTGCTCACCAGGAAACCAGGTTTGCCCCTTTTCTTTCTTTCTGCAGCCTCTCTGCTGTTTAGGATTCACCCCAGAATTAATACATGTAGCTTGCAGCTAATCTTTTTAGCCTGTTAGCTACACAGAGCTATCAGCTAATGTTTTTAGCCTGTTAGCTACATGGAGCTAGCAGCTAATGTTTTTAGCCTGTTAGCTACATGGAGCTAGCAGCTAATGTTTTTAGCCTATTAGCTACATGGAGCTAGTAGCTAATGTTTTTAGCCTGTTAGCTACATGGAGCTAGCAGCTAATAATTTTAGCCTATTAGCTACATGGAGCTAGTAGCTAATGTTTTTAGCCTGTTAGCTACATGGAGCTAGTAGCTAATAATTTTAGTCTGTTAGCTACACGGAGCGATCTCTGTGTTTATCTCATTTACTATGCATGAAAGACATGGATGATGTTAAGAGATCAGGTTGATTTATTTTGAAAAGCTTTACAAAAACATCAGTGATCATGTCTCAATGTTTGGGTTCATGAAAACATTTAGAATCTCCAACAAGCTACAGAGAGCTTCTCTCCACTATGTCTGAACGGGTTCTTCCCGGTGTTTCCTCTCTCTTACGGAGTTTGACGGCTTTCTGTCCCGCATTAACCCAAAGAATAAAATGAGGGTACCTTTTCTGAGGTGTAGATGAAACTAAAAGTCAGGAAGCCCGAGCAGACTGCTTTCCCATCCTGCGCCAGCTCTCTGTCTGGCTGCCAGATCCTCCCGGCAGCATAATGAGCTCCAACTCTAAAGTTTACCGTCTTAGTCCAACAGCAGCAGACTGGACGATTCCGGAAATGTTGTTGCACTGAAAGGGATCCAGTGGGGTAAGAAAATGAATGAAGTTCAGAAGAATCCAGGGATTGATCCACTATAAAACACCAGGAAATCAGTTTGCTCCTTTTCTTTCCACAGCCGTCTTTGCTCCTTCATCCATCTGCTTTATGGAGGTTCAGGAAGGACAAAATTAAATAAATATAAGAATGGTAAAAGAAATAAGAGGAATGTTCTCATCATGGCGCAGTACTGCTGATGTCATGAAACTGAGGAATGTATTCAAGTTTTTAAGGTTTTGTCTGGCGCCTCACACACATACATACTGTAAACGTTGTTTTGTTGAAACGTATAACTTTTGTGAGGGTCACTTAGTCATTTCCTTCTCCATCCACCTCCTCGGCTCTCGACTTCCTGTTGGAGGTTTGCCGTTTTTCTGGCTCTGAAACTGGACTCTCTAATTACTCCTGGTTGCAGTGTGTGTTTTGGGGGAGAAACTATGGAGGGTTGCTATTTTATTCACGTATGCATTTCTCAGTGACAGTTCATCAATTCCATTAGTATGAGCTGCACATTTGCAAATAGCAAGCTGTTTTGGAAGTTGGACAGCTTGAAGGAGGTTTCCTAACAGATCTGCATGGGTTTCCCTGTTAATGTTATCATGCCTCTATTCTTCCAGTACTGTGCAAAAGTGTACTGTACCATAAGCATATTGACTGTCTGTGTAAATAGTGACTTTTTTAATGTTTCTTGAGTTCACATGCTGTGGTTAAAGCCACAAGTTCTGCTGCTTGAGCAGAGTAATTTGGGGGAAGTGCTCCTGTCACCACTGCGTATCCTGTCTGGGTTTTACCTAGTTCATTTTTTTAAGAGGAGCCGTCTACAAAAATAACTTCCACTTCTTACAAAGGCTGATCTCTAAGGTCAGCTCTGCTTTTTGAAATTCGTTCAGCCTGTTCCTGACAATCATGTGTCAGTCCATCGTCTGGTAGGGGTATTAAAGTTGCTGGGTTTAAGATTGTGCTTCTTTCTATTTTTAAATGTGGTTGCAATAACAAGGTTGTCATACAAGACAAGGCTCTAGCTGATGATAAAAATCTCATGTTAGTTTGTAGAAGAAATGCAGAATCTGCATGTGGAACTTTCAGAGTTAATGGGTGAAAAAGAATTACATTTTCCACTTGTTTCTACTGCCATGCTGGCTGCCACAAGTCACACTATCTCGTTTTGTAGAATAGTATGCTAAAGGTTTTAGTTTATCACCATGTTTTTGAGTAAAAACTGACGTCATAAATTTTCCTTTAAAGTCTAACATTTGAACAAAAGGTTTATCATAGTTAGGAGAGCTAAAGCTGCTTGACACCAATGTGTGCTTGTTCTGCCTTCTGGGGTCCACATCACAGGAACAGTCATTTTCAGCTCCTGTTCAGACATGAGTTCTTGTAGCGGTTCTGTCATTTCAGCAGAGTGTGGAATCCAGCTCCTGCAAAAATGTGTCATTCCTAAAAAGAACATCATTTGATTTTTTGTCTGGGGTTTTGGTGCCTGCAAAACAGCTGTTTTTTGACTTTCTGTTATCGTTCACCCATTTGCCGTCAGATTGCGGCCTAAGTATTTCACTTCCATTTTGCATATCTGTAATTTGTAATTTGCTGACTTTGTGACCTGCAGTAGCCTGTTTTAACAACACTATTGTATCTGTTTTGCAGGTCTCAGCATTAGGAGCGGCCAGCAAAATGTCATCTACATAGAACAGGATCTGAAAGCCTGTCATGCTAGAAGACATAACCTGGGGATAAATGGTTGGGCTCTCACAATAGCCTTGTGGTATTCTAGTTAATGTGGACCTTTTTCCATTAAAGGTAAACGCAAACCAGTTTTGACCGTCTGGATGTATCGGCACGGAGAAGAAGGCGTTACTGATGTCCACTACTGTAAAGTGGGTGGCATCTGGCCATAAATAATTTAGGGGCGTGTGTGGGTCCGGCACACAAGGAGCTCGTTTTTCTACAGCATTGTTTACCGCTCGCAAAACTTGGACTGTTTTTTGACCGGAAAAGTGGGAGTGTTACAGGGCGAGTCATTGCATTCTACAAGGACTTTGGCTGTTATTAAATCCTGGATTACTGGAGTCATTCCTTCAATTGCGTCTGGTTTTAATGGAGATTGTCTCATGTCAGGTCTGCCTTCTGTTTTTGGTCTGATAATCACTGGCAATGCTCTGTTAATTAGTCCCACATCTGAAGGTCCTTTCGACCAGAAATGGTCAGGAATTTCCGACAGGAGAAGTGTTTCATCTTTCTCTGTCCTGTATGAGTCTCAGTAAAGATCCTCCTGCAGGTGGATCTGGGGAGCGACATACACTGTCCAGAACAGCCGAATACCAGGAGTCCCGGTATTTGGCAAGTTTGTGTAGAAGAGGATGTCCGTTTCCAGTCCATCCTTTGGGCTTCTTCTACAAACTGGCCCATGTTTTTCCTTTTTCCTCGTGCAGGTTTACACAAGGGCACATATGTGGGTTCTCAACTTCTTAGAAGTGGTTTCATCTCATCAGTTGTGAGCACGCTTACAGCTGCAGTGCTTGGTATGACCTGGTATGACTGACTTCTTTTTTCTTTTCCTTCACTCCTTTTGCATTTTCTTCGCCTCTTAACCAATACTGGACATGACTGTTACCATGCTTTTCCATCTTTTTAGGGTCTTTTGTTTTTTTCTTGTAATTGAATTAAGTTATTGGAAGATAATTTGCCATTAAATCCATACTTTTTTATCCAGGTATTTAAGAATTCGATTTGATCAGAATCCTGTTTTTCCATATATTTCCAATCTTTACATTGTAAGTTTTCATTTGCATTATTTTTACTTTGACTTTGATTTTAGTAGAATTTGAACCAGTTCCAAGAGCTATGGATGTTCTATGATCTTGTTTGTTTCTGAGTGAGGCAGCGATTCATTCCAGTTGTAACTCTCAAGCTTCTACTATTATTAGGACCATTTGTTTTTTTTAGTTTTTCTTTTATAATAAATCTGCAAAAATGTCAAAAAATTCTGTGTTGTGTGTGCATTAATGAGAAAAAAAATGAACTTAAATGATTTTAGCAAATGGCGTCAATATAACAGAGAGTGAAACATGTAAGGGGGTCTGAATACGCTTCATGTCCACCGTAGGTCAGCTGAGTATAAATGCAACATTCAGAAGCAACTTTGGTCACCCAAACAGTAAACAGACAAAGCAGGCTTTAAAGAGGACATCCATGTTTGTGGAATGTGAGGCTGAAGTGCTGCTTTCAGAAGTGCAACATGGTAAAAAAAAAGATACTTGGGAGCCTCAGTTCTAGCATTTCTTACATAAGAAAGACTGGTAGCAGCTGTCAGCAATGCAATTTCTACACAGAGAACTAAAGCAGGAATAATATTTCAGAAAGTGGTTGGATGTGAAGCTGGAAGTAAAAAAAAAAAGAAAATCTCTGCATGTACCTAAGTGTATTTTATCCACTAGAGGTGGTGGTGGGAAACCCCGTCCATCATCTACTGATGAGAGGACTGACAGCATCAAAGGATGTACAATTCAGTCTTGAGTTGTTCCAGAAACTGAGAGTGACGGTGGTGCTGGAGAACATCACAGAAAGGAAAATACTGAGCATGTGGTGTTGTCATGCAGTGCCTTGATGGAGGTTCTGTTAGTATTTGCCCAAGCTCTAGCTCAGTCACAGAACAGCAACAGAACCCGTCCATGCAGGGAGCATTCAGCACCCTCTGCTAAACCTCACATTCAAAAGTTGTCTCTGCTGTAACTGCCCCACATTTCCTGCCCTGTGGAGTCTCTTCACTGCTAATACCTATACATGAAAAACACAGCAGAACTGAATTAGAACTGAGATAGCACTGATGGAACCACTGAAAACACAGAATGTGAAATGTAAATAATACAAGTTTTGAGTAATGAACTGCGCAGTGGTGTAGTGGTTAGCACACACATCTCTCAGCTAAAAGGTTTTGATTCAAATCCCAGCTGGGTTCCTGTCATGTGTGGGTTTTCTCCAACAATCTGAAAACGTGTTCATAGATTAATGAATGAAGTTAAGTTGTTATTTAGGTGTGAATGTGACTGTGTGTATGATTATGTGGCCCTGCAGTGGAATGGTGTCCTTTTCAGGGTGTGTAGTGCCTTTTAAATAAATAAATAAAAATAAAGAATGTATGCTTACAGGCAGATACAGGCAATATTTATTCATTGGATACAATTACGATGAATGTAAATAACATTCTCCACAGTTGATGGAAGCAAATATGTTTGATGAATGGGGATTAAAAATGTTATTTTTATTGAGTTTACTATTTAAAGTAACAATGCAGTTCTTTTTAATGCATTTTTACCAATAATTTATTTTGTTTAAAATAATAAAGATGAAGATAAAATTAATGAGGTAAAGAGGGGCCAAACAGTTGACGATGTGCTTGCAAACGAAATCTTACAAATCTGGTGAACTTTGTGATTTCTGCAACATTTTGAACGTTTTTGTGAACTGAACGTTCCGCCGCTTCCGTCTCTGTCCAGCAGGTGGCAGCACCGCTGCTGACGGACGCAGGCTGTTCAGGAAAAGAAGAAAAGGCGGAAGAAACAAAAACTCAGCAGAACCGGTCCGGATCCCTGCGGGGAACGTCTGCCTCCGTGGCTGGGACCGACACCAATACTCTGGTTCTGGGGCTGAGGGCGTGGACAGACCTGGTTCGTGTTTTCTGTTACTATAAGCGTTCCCACTTCAAGCAGACCGGCCCGGTTCTGATAAGGAGCAGGTCACCCACACCAGCTATGGCTGTTTGACCCGGTTCCGCTCGGATCAGAGTTTAGATCAGAGAGTTCAGAGTTTTCGGATCATGCGTTTGCGCATGCCCAGATCTACCGCGTGTCAAAAAGCGGAATGTGATCGTCACAACCATCAGTGAAGTCTGAAGGTAAAGGTCACGTAGGTCAGGCTGTGGACCCCAGCAAACAATATGACTTTAGTGAAGTTCATCCACAGATCCCTGAACGGAACCCGGTCCGTTTGATAAAAGAACGGTTCTGAAGGGTTCCTCAGAACCCACTCCGACCATCCTTTGCTCTTTGGTTAAAGGATTCCCAGCGGTCTTTTAATTATGATTATGGTGTTTTCAGGCAAAAAAACCAACAAACCTGTTGTTTTCTATGACATTGTTTCTGCAGAGCATCAGGAGTTCATTAGAAATTCACCTCTGAGTTGTGGGCAACCCCACCCCCCTTCTTTGCACCCATAGCTGAGAGCTCTCTGTTTACACGTCTCCAGCTCGCTTATGGCCTCACACCCCCAACCTAACGTTAAAAACTGAAGGCTAACTCATGTTGCCCACACGCACGTGTTTTCAATAAATGTTGTTAATCTAACCTTAAGCTTCCTCCAGGTCTGTGCGAGCAAGAAAAAAGTTCAGCACTGGGAGCATGTATTTAGAAAATTACGTGCAAATAATACCTTTCAGTAAAATCTTTTTTTAGCCTTTTTTCTTTACATATGTTCTCTATCATCAGATAATGCTACAAGAACACGTTAAAAACACAATTGTCATCGAAGTGGATCTTTAAAACAAACGAGAACATTTTCACTGTTTAGATCAACTTTGAATTATTAACTTTAAAGGCAACAAGTTTGGACTGGATTTTATTGTGAAATTATTGGAACCACAGACAGGAAATGAAGATCTGGGAAGAAAACTGCAACATTTAATGTTCCTTAATGCTGCTTTTCCAGCTTGTTCATGCTCATCAATGTGGAGAAGGTCCTGTTTGATGTATGTTAAAGAGCTGCTTCAAAGGTGTGTTGTGTGCTTTAGAGGAAGAACTTAGAGAAGATGGAAATGAGGAAGCTGGAATAACTCTTACTGGGCTCTAATGTGACGTTTTCTTCAAATCATCTTCATTTTCGTGAAAAAACAAACTCATTTTTAGCTAAAAATGGGATCTAGTCTGTTCTGGACCGAGTGACTCCATTCCTCTAACATGCAGTGGTTTTGATCCCTCAGGCTGGCAGCGATGGCCGAGGCGGGGGCCCATCTCACCTCCACCTCCATCGGCGAGCAGCCATCCATCTTTGAAGTTCTGGCCCAGGAGTCGCTGCTGGAAACGGTCCGGCCAGCGGTGCAGTACGCTGTCAAGGTGAGTCTCCACAACTCTGGTCACACACAAGAAGTACAGCAGCTCTAACTCTTTGACTGGTTCAGGTTCTGGCCGAGTCCAGCCCGGCCCGCTTTGGCTGTCTGTGGAGGACTTTTGATGAGCTCTACTTGCTGCTGGACCTGCTGCTCCAGAATCACTTCCTGTCGCGCTACAGTGCCTCCTTTTCAGAGAACTTTTATGGCTTAAAGAGAGTGTCAAAAGGGCGGGAACTTCCTGTGCACAAGGGGTTGCACCGACCTGCCCACTGGCGATCTCTTCTTCTGCTGTCCCTGGTTCCGTACCTGCGGGCCAAGCTGGAGGCCCGGCTGGTGCGGCAGAGGGATGAGGAGGACTTCTCCATCCAATTGGCCCAGTCAAGAACACGGCGTCTGTACAGCACAGCGGTGGCGGCGTTCCCGTACATCAGCTCAGCCTGGCGGGTCTGGGTCTTTTGCCAGCAGCTGCTCTTTGTATTTGGATTCTCCAGAACCCACAGCCCACTGCTGTGGCTGGCCAGGGTCCGACTGACCCGAATGAGTGCTGCAGATTTCAGAAAGATGGAGGTGTCGGACGACCCCGCTCACAGCAGGTACATCCAGTTCTGACCCGGTTCTAGAGGTTCAGGCAGAATAAAAATGTTCTTAATGATACAGAACCGGGGGGGAGGGGCTCTATTGGGGACTGAACCGTGTTTCTGTTTGGCTGCAGGGTCGGGTGGATGATGTCACAGGCGGCGAGGGGCGTGGCCACCTCTTTATCCACCTTCTTGTCCATGGGCGTCTTTTTCTTGCAGTTCCTGGAGTGGTGGTACTCACAGGACAACCAGAGCACCATGAGGGGTCTCACGTCCCTCCCTGCACCCCCACCCCCCCTCCACCTGCAGCAGGACTCGAACAGCCGGAGCTGCCCGCTCTGCCACAAGCTGTGCGCCAATGCCACAGTGCTGTCCACTTCCGGCTTTGTTTTCTGCTACCCCTGTATCTACGCGCACGTGAAGGCACACCGCTGCTGCCCCGTCACCGGCTTCCCCAGCGCACCGCAACACCTTATCAAGATCTATGCACCTGAGGGATAGAGAAGCAGCTGCAGCAGCTGGAGTCACGGCTCCTTTGCAGATGAATAGTTTTGTTTCTGTACTGCTGTAAAAATAACTTCCATTCCATTGAACCATAACTTTGGTTCACCAACAAACTAAGGATTAAAAAGCAATGAAAAAATAAATGACTGAAGTTGTTTGGTCTTAGGTTCTTCAAAGTGAGTCTGTTCTCATGGATGCCACCCAGCTGACCTGAAGGTCAGAACAGTTCATCTTCTCTCTGTCCAGCACTCAGAGTCAACTTAATCATTTAGAAGGTGGAGGATTCTCCACTGAAACTAGCAGCAGTTTTTCTGTTCATTGCTTTATAATTCATCAACAAATGAAAGAGAAAATGCTGTTGAGGAAAAACAGGAAGTGTGAATAAGCTGAAAGTGTTTTCTACTTTCTACTATGATCTGTGTTGTAGATCCACTGACTGATGAGGACAACTGAAGTGAAGCGGTCCAAACAGGAAGTGTCCACTGGCTCCAAGAAGCCAAAATCCCATAGACTTCTATATAATGTTTGAGTTTTATAGAAGAGGGAATGAAGTTTTGCCTGAACTGTGTGAAAGAGTTAATGAGATAAAAACATGCAGACATATGCAGTGGCTGTATATCAGGGTTAGCTACACTTGTTTGAGTCACCAGTAACATCTATGTTTTTGGTTTAAGGCCAAATAACTTCCGATTGAAATGACAGATCAGTGATGTCCCAAAATTCCTACCTTTACAGTTTCTTCAGTTCATTTTAGTTCTGAACTTTTCCCTTTTATTTTTGTTTCATGATTTTTTTTGTTAGAATTACATTTTAAATTCTGAAATGTAGTTTTGATTTTCAAAATGTCCTGTTTTTGTGTTGAGTGATTTGTTGATGCGATTTGCACTTTAAGGCCATTTGTTTACAAAAGTGAATTATCAGTGACTACCAGGCCTTTGGGCAGAGATTCATCTGGTGTGACTGGACCCTGGCCTTTGTGGACCAGAACACTTTAGCATGTAAAGCACTGCAAAAACTCCCCACTGTGTGAATGAACTGCTTTATTGACGAAGGTAACAACAAGCCCACTAAAAAAAGGAAACGGATAATCAGAACCAACATCACAACGTTGCAGTGAGAGTAATAAAAAGAGGCTTGGATAAAATGTCCGCGGGGAGGGGAGAACAATCCTGAGCCACGTTCCCTTTAGCTCCGTCAGCAGGAAAACAGGACAACCATCAGCAACGACATTTCCCCAAAAAGATTGCTTCAACAGTGCATACTGAGCGTGTACACACACGTGCACTATTTTTTATATCAGTTTATTAGACATATACTTTTTATGTGACTAAGTGAGGCTTCACCGTTGTGGCAACGAAGACCGGGGGGGCATGGAATGTGATCAATTCAACAAAAAAAGAAACTTCAGTCAAGAGTTGAACAAGAGAACAGTAACAGAGAAAGAAACAGAGTCCAAAGCCCCCCCCAGACATCACATGAACACCACAAATGTAGCAGAGGAGTGTGTATGTGCGTCTCGGCTCACTGTGCGGCCTCTGGACAACATCCCTGCGCATTGCGCCCCCCCACAGCAAAGTTTCTGCTGGAGCGTCCTCATGAGGAGCTCCTCTTCTTTATGTCCAGCACCAGCTCTTCAAATGTTTTGATTTTTGTTGAAGTTTTGTCGGTTTCAGAGGAGGGGTGAATGTTTGACCGACTGAAGACACTAAACCATGGCTGCTGCTTCCCTTTCATTCTCCACTGAGCAGCTTCTGCGTTTGTGAAGGACGCTGCTTTCCCATAAGCCTCAGAACCCTGGCGGCTGTGGATTTAACTGCATTGCCAGACTCCAGACCACTGTTTGACTGGAGAGAAACACCATAAATTCATCTGTTATTAGTGTTTTCCCATCGACACAGAAAGCTAACCCAGCAGCACTTCCGTTGCCTCTGTATTCTTCATTCTTGTGATGAAACGAGATGGAGCTCACAACACAACAGCCACAACCACACAGTAAGAAGTATGTAAACAAATCCATAAGAAAAGAGAAATACACATTTGTAAACAAAAAGCTTTATAAATATAATATTTCTCACATGTATTTTTTTTACCATTTTCTTATTTTTGTATTTGAATGTAAAATGTGTCCATCTTTTTTTTATTTATGTACTACAACTTGTCCCTTATTACGTTTCAAAGCTCAATTGTCTGTAGTGGCCACTAGATGGTGCTGTAGGCCATCTATACCTAAGACCTAAAGGTTTCCAGGGTCACTGTATCAAAAACAAACTTTTTGTTTAAGTGTGGAATGATGGAAACCCCCCCCCACACACACACACACACACACCTAGGTCAAACAGAATGGGGGGGTTCCCTCTGGACCCTTGGTTCTGCTAAAGGTGGAGAAGCGTTAATACATGAGGCAGTGGAGGGTGGGGTGCTGACCAGAGGCAGCTTCTCAAAGTGTTTGTGACTGATGGTCAGTATCGGCTGGAACTGTGTGATTCAGTTCAGTAGGAGCTCATAACCAACCGGATATGCTAAGTCTGGCTCAGTGACATTTAGTGACGTCCAAACGCAGACATAGAGTGACAGAAGAAATGTGCAGAGCCTATAGGGGGAGACGTGATCCACAGCTCTGCTAAAGAAACTTTAGCAACATGTGACGACTGAAGAAGGCACTGGAGCTGTTAGCCCCCACCAACAACAGCAAAAAAACAAGCTTTCTGTTTACGTAAAGTAGCTTCAGGTGATAATCTGACCTTCAGTTTGATTTTTTATGACAACTTTTTAATCAAGCTGAAGTAAATGTTTTTTCTGTTTGTGATTTAACTTTTTTAAGTTGTGGGGGTCTCACTAGAACAGATGCATCCCTCCATCCATGTAGAACAACAATGCGAGGTTAAAGACAAGTTTGTGGGCTTGTAGGAGAGGCCAAAATGGCTAAAACACTACATGTGCACCATTAGAGCAAAACAGAGGGAGTATCATAATTTGGCACATTGATGCATTTTTAGCAGAGAAAAAGAAAGCGTCTGCGGGTCAGTGTTCCCGGTCCACAGGTACTGAGCTGCAGTTGCTGCTCTCTGCCTGATGGGGGCAGTGTGGTCCCCGTCATGCCAGAGCAACCTGCAAACAAATGCAGGCCGACCTTGTCGAATCTGTTCAAAAGAAGCGTTCTGGTTCGAAACACTCACGTATGTACAGGTGTAGAAAATTGAGGCGGCTTGTGAGAAGTTCTGCCACCGTCAGCCAGAAGAAAGGTGTGGTTGGCATCCTGAACCAAACCCTGGGGGGGCGGGGTGCGGCTTGACAGAAGTTCAGTCCGAGTCCATCTGTCCGGCTGAAAACCTATCAGCAGTCTCTTCACATGGCTGTCGCTGCTGCCATCTGTGACTTCCTATTGGACAGAAAGGCACCTGCCCCCCCACATGCCCCCGACTGCAGCCTCTGACAGACACAAGGCGACCAGGCGTCAGCCTCCTGCTGGACATTCAGAGCTCACATGTCCCTCCTCAGTGGGCTGAAATGGAATCAAATCGGTTGAACGGGTAAATGAGCATCTGGTGGTGGATCAAACATGAATGCCACAGGAGCCCCTTGCCAACACCCCCCTCTGTTTCCATGGAGATGCCAACAAGTCGTCTGCACTTCAGGAGTCAGAGCACAACAAGTCCAAACTCCTCTTAGGACCCAACTTAGCCTCAGCCAATCAGAGTCCACTACAACAACAACTCCCCTGTGTGTGCACGTACGTGTACGTGCAGTGGAGGAAGAGGAACAGGAGTGCACAAAGAGTTACTCCAAGGAAGAAAAGATGACTGGTGTGCTTCTGGTTGGAGATCCTTCTACAAGGCAGGCTCCTCCCTAAATGTCAGGCTCCTCCTACAAGATAGGCTCCTCCTCCATAGGCTCCTCTGTGGACCTGCACACACACACAAAACAGTTTATGCCTGTTTTTCATTGCACTTTCAGTAAAGTCTATCACCAAACCCTAAGCAATCAGCAGCTGTAAACTATTTTCTCTGTTGCCTGATCTCCCAGCACCGGGTGGGAGATCACCACAGATCCCACGCATGACTTGATGCAAATTTGTAACAAAACTCCTGCCGTTTTGCTATAACTAAGTTCTAGAAAACAACACAGATTTTTTTTATTTTGGCTAAAAACTGCATAATCATAATAAAAAGACCAAAATGTCACAATAGATCAAAAGATAAAAGGAAGTTATATCTCCAGGTTAAGGTGATTTTGCTGAAAGTTATTTTTTCTAACATCAACTTAGTTTTGTTAGGGATATAGTAGCTGCCTGTGTTCTTAGGGTGTAAGTACGCAGCAGAAGACATAGATCAATGTGTGCAGACTAAAAGTGAATGTGGACTTGAATGTGTTTCTTTTGAGCCTTTGGAACAAAAAATCACTTCAGTTGTTCTTGCCTTGAAGTTTTCTGGGACTTGATGCGACTTTTTAAGATTATATGATGAAAACAGAAGTAAAAGGTATGCACTTGTATAGTAATGCTCTAAATTCTGGCACTAAAAGAGTTTTTACTTCTTATCTACACATTTACACACGGCAATGGGGGAGTGGCCATGTTGCTTTACCTTACCTGAGTATGGGCTCAGTTTGACAAACGCACAGCTATAAAGAAACCACATGGATATACATAAAAAGTCCCCAGGAGGTGAAGGACTCTCAAATGAACCGAGGAGACTAAAAAGACTGTCTTCAATGAAAAATTTGAGTGTACATAGAGAACAACAGTAGGAGGAGTTTCAATCTATACCTTTAAAGACTCACTTACACTTCAGGAGGGACAATATCAAATAAATATAAACGCCATTGCATCATTAAATAAAAGTGTCGTTAATTATTTAAAATCACCATTAAATAAATAAAATTGGGAATCATTAAGTAAATGTTAAAATATATGTAGCATTAAAATATAAAAATAGCCATTAGCAGATTTAATAATTTAATGATGTCTGACCATCTTTGATTGGACTGCTGCCTCCACGACCCGGTCCAGGATAAGCGAAGAAAAATGGATGGATGGACTTTTAATTATATATTTATTTCATATTAAAAATATTTATTTGAATGTGTCTCTTTCAGCTAACATCGGACAATATAAATATAAATAAATATGTCATTAAATGTTTAAAAGTGCTTTTTTAATGGCAATTTTAATATTTTAATACCATATATTTAAACATTTATTTATTGATTTCCAATTTTAAATGATAATGACACTTTTATTTAATGATTTCATGGCATTTATATTTATTTGATATTGTTCCTTTCTAAACCTCCATAATGAAAATTGCATTTCAGAGTATTTCAGAGTATTTCTTTATTCAAATCTTTTAAATGTATGTGTATATATATATACATACATACATACATACGTTCACATTTCTGTTATTTCTTTTTAAAGCTTAGTTTTTAAAGTACTTTTGAATGCATCTCTGAAATGCGTTCATGTTTTTCTGCAGCTATAGGATGTATTTCTTGAGGCTGTCCAGCACATTAAAAAGTACTTTACAGTTAAACATGCTTCACTTTAAGTTAAGCTCCAGATTAAAACATCTGTTCACGGATGGTTCTGGTTCTGCTGGCATCATTCTGTGTTCACCTGCTGCTGTCTGTGCTTTCAGGAACAGAGACAGGCTGCTCCACGTCCACGCTCAGCGATGCCATGGCGCTGACCGTTTCCGCCTCCTCCTTCTCCGACTGCGTTCCCAGAGCTCGGTCAGGCTGCGAGCAGCCGCTGGTCTGGGACAAAGCCTGAAGACAGGACCAGTGTTTACCTGACAGACAGGCAGACAGGAGGACAGTTAGCCACAGGCCAGCACCGCAACAAGAACCAGGAATGTTGGTGTGTGCCGGGTACTTTGGATCTCAATGACCCTCTCCAAGGAGGCATAAGCTTTGGGACAGGGATTGTCCAACGGCCATTGAAATGCAGCGTCACTCTGAGACAGACAGGAGGAGCGTGTTAACGGTTTTATCTTTTGTTCTCATACCTCTAATGATAAAGCAGAAGCCCAGCAGACATGAACACTGGAGGAGTTCTTACCAGGTCTCCCAAAAGCGCAGACACACAGGCCTCTGACGCGTCACAGATGGCAGTAAGGTCGTGACCCCCCTCCAGAGCCATGACCACCCGCCCACCCGCCAGACCCATCAGCAGTTGGGTGAGCTGTCCGAAACCTGCGACCATCGCACAACGTCAAAAGGAAGCTCCAGCACACCAAGGAGCTGCAGAGGCCCCACACTCACATTTGGCAGAGACGTTGTAGCCCCCCAGAGGAGACTGATGGCCCTCCACAGCATCAAAGCCCGCAGACACCAGAACCACATCTGGACTGAACCGCTCAGCAATGGGCATGACTACACTCCTGCAAATCCAGAAGGAGACGCACTCAAAACTAGAACCAACACCTAAAATATCTCCTTTTTTATGTCCAACAAGGACACCCACCTCACTGTAGCTTTAAAGACCCACTCTGATCACCTTTTGATCTTTTGTAAAGTGCCCCCAATGGTCTTTTAATTATGCCATTTTTAGCCCAAATCAAAAAACCTGCTTTGTTTTCTAAGACATAGTTTCTGCAAAGTGGCAGGAAGTCATTAGACATTCACCTCATCAGAATGCATCAGAACGGAGCGGAGAAGGGAGCTTGTGATCCATCAATTAAAGCATCCATATCAGGGATATGCGACTCCAGGCCTGTTCCTGCACTTATCCCATTTGTAAAGAAAGGTTCCACATACAACTGCACCATGAAAGTCCGGTGCAGTCATGGATTGCTTTTAGCGCTCAAGTGACTGAAATGTAATCGAGGGAGTCCGGACGATTTTTTAAAACCAAAAGATTTTTCAGAGTAAAAGATCGTTCAGACAAAGTCATTTTGCTCCACTAACCAAATTTTACAGCTCAAGTGATCGAAAGTGTAGCTGAGAGTCCAGTTATTTTTCAAAATAAAGGTTTTTGGGATTCAAAACAAAATTATTTATTATTTCTTCTTTCCGCGGCCTGGTTGCAATAAATCCACACCTGGTTGGGGACCACTGATGTAGAGAATGACGGTTATTATTATATGATCTGAGTAATTGATATCTAAGGAGAAGAGGTGCAGCAGGTGAATGAAGAGGCAGAGGAAGATCTCTGAGTATTCCAGGGAAAGGAACGCAAACATGCGAAGAGAAGCAAAATGATGAAGCTGCTGCAGCAACTCATTCCACTACAAGGTTTGATTTAAGGGACAAAGACACAGGCCCAGACAGGTAAAGCTGAAGAGCTACACACATTATAATTTTGGTACACAGACGCGAGACCATGCAGTGTTTGTCAAAAGCATCAAACATGAGAGTTTTGTCTTCTTTTTTGTTCTTTAAATGATGACTAAAGGTTTTTAGTCAGGAGCTGGCACAAACACATAACAACAGTGTTGTTGCATGAAAAAGCTACCAGGGAACTAGCAAACAGAGAAACGTTGCACAGATGATAGTAACTGCAAATGTGTCACGCTCGCTCATATTGTGTGCATCTCTTGGAGGCTAAGCCCCCCCTGTTTTTAAAACCTAGTGACACCCCTGACTGATAGTACAGGCAGTCACTACAAAATGACTAATAAAAGGGAAGACCCATTTTAATAGAAGCTATAAATCTCAGAGCCTCAGACAAGAGCTCGTCTGAAGCTTCAGTTTTCCTCATTCTGATCCATCCATGTCCATCAATGGGCTAGAGCTGCTGCTGTTGTTTACCTAAAAGCAATGAGGTACTCCACATCACCCATAGGGGGCTCCACACCTCCTGTCCATGCTATGTTCACGTTAAAGCCCACGCCTGCTCCTGACCCCACCTGCAGAGAGGAAACAACGTGCTGTCATGTGTCCACAGACATGTCACAGAAAGATAGAATTGGGATGAAAAACTGATGGTAACTTATAAAGGAGCCAATGAAATTTAAAAAATGATGACTAAAACTTCATCATTCAGTACCATCTCATGATAATTTGTGTATCTGTCATCTGTTGTGTGTCTGTAGTGTGTGTACCTCCTCAGGAGCTCCGCTGCCGGGGAAGAAGTTTCCATCGTCATAGCGATGCAAAGAGATGTAGAGCACGCTGGGATCTGTGTAAAAGGCCTGCTGGGTGCCGTTTCCATGGTGAATGTCCTGCAGGTCACATGATCAGTGGAAGCGTAAAAAAAGAGAAAGTGTTTGGACATTGTGTGGCTCTGCTCAGTAGAAGCTCAAACCAGACAGGAAGAGGTTAAGTTTGTGTCAGAATAGAAGGAGCTTTGTGAATTCCACATTAGCGTGACCAACAGCTGCAGCAGTTGTGAGGCCTTTTATTTTGAAAGTTCAGCAAGATTCCCCTAGAATTAATTAGCTTTTTTTTATTGCTTCACCTTTTACCCTAGGGCTTAAGCTATGGAGCTGCTGACATTCTTTCAACTACCGCAACTCTTCAATCGTTTACGCAACCTTAACTCTGAAAACACTAAAGATGCAGCCATACTGCATCTGGCTATGTAGCTGCATGTGCCGCTTTAAATAGGACTTATTGTAGCCACAGAGTGAGGTCACACCAGACACAGTCCACTCAGCTATAAAACCTTTCAAAGTGCAGGTTCACCTCATGACTGTGTATAGGAACTGGACTGAGTGACTCCCTCCCCCGTCACGTTCCAAATAGGAAGAAGTTCCATGAAGCCAAAATCCCATAGACTTCTTTAGAGCAGGGGTCCCCAAACTACGGCCCGCAGGCCACATCCAGCCCTCCTTGACATTTGGCCCAGCCCCCTGAGCAATAGCAGAGACGCTTTTTTTTTCTTAATCTGGCAACGTAATTGAAACCTACATAGAACGTGACGTTTAACTCCCCCCTCCTGCAGTTTGTGCCCCTATCTGAACTCCCCCAAAATCCCTGTAAATTAGAACAAAGTACAGTGTTCTCTTTCTGCATCGCAGTTCCCCTTTTCGTGGGCTTGTTGATTCTTTTAGTGCGATTATGCATCCACACCCTGTTCTGTGTCCTGATTGGCTGAAGACTTTGTCAATCAATCTCGTCTGTGCTGTGTCCTGTACAGATATGTACAGATCTGCAAACCTACACTAATCCTTGATCGTGATCAGATCCTTGTTTTCATTTTATAATTCTGGATTATTTTCTATGAAGGTTTGAACTCTGAGAATTTGAACGAGAGAGGAAAGTATGAAAATGTTCATGTCTGTCTGAGAAAAGTGTAGAAAGTGTGTAGTGAGGAGGTTCACAGCCTGAAAACATCTGTAATTCTACTTCACAATTTTCACCTATCACAAGTTATTTTTAGAACCTAACTCCTGCAATAAACGAGGGAAGGATGTACTGGTGAAAATGTAATTCATTTATCTGTCCAGTTGCAGCAGCAGACAATATTTTTTGACTTTATTTTTCTATCAGAACTAGATGAGAAACAGACATGCAGGACACTGCTCAGCTGCTCTTTTTTATTAGTAATCATTAACTCAAATTGTGAGATTTGTGAGGAACTGGGAATTCTCCAAAGTCTCAAAAGGACTATGAGGGGTGAGGACAGACTACTGTATTTATTGATTATAATTTTTAAATGTATTAGTATTATATATCCTGACCTTTTTCTGTTAAGATCACATAGAGATTTATTTGTTTGATTTCATAAATAGTGTTGTTTATTTCATTAAAAGGATCATGATTTATTTCCTGATTTTTTTTTTCCTGTTTTTCTGTGAAGATTCCAGAAACGGTTATTCATATTTGGCTATGTGTGGCTTTCTACAAAACTAAAAATGTTTAGATTTAAACACACTTTGCAATTGTTCTACTTAAAGTTTAGCCGACAAACTGACCCTGGTCCCACATCAGAGAAGAAAACGGTTATGTGGCCTTCACAAGAAAAAGTTTAGGAACCCCTGCTTTAGAGAACTGCTATTACTCACTCATTCCATAAGGTCAGCCGGTTAAAACATTTGTAAGACTAGTTCTACTTGGTTAATGAATAGTTACTGACTGCAGAAGCAATAGCAAAGTCTTGGTAACTGAACTTATAGAAACAGAGCTGAAGCTTCCTTTGGAAAAGTGAGAAGCATCATTTCAGAAAAAAAGCTGCTCACCCAGTCTACGATTAGGATCTTCCCCACGCCCAGCTTCTGCTGCAGCAGCTTCGCAGCAATGGCCACGGAGTTGAAGAAACAGAACCCCCTGTGAGACAAACACATGCAGGACAGAATCAGACCTGGGACAAAACCAGAGGCACACAGTGTTGCTCTACTCAAACCAAAGGGGACTGACATGGCTGTGGACTCCTCAGCATGGTGTCCCGGTGGACGCACAACTGCGAAACCATTCTGAACAAACACAGAAAGGGAGAGTAAAGCCAGGCTCCACTGGAGGGTGGAGTTGCACAGGTTGAGGGAGGGGGGGTTGATTACCTTCAGCTCTCCTGCAGCTACTTTGAAGGCAAGTTCAATAACAGAGCCCACAGCCATGCGGACTGCTGCTGAGGAGTGCATCTCATTCCAGACAGTGTCACTGTCCACCTGGATTGGGGTTTAATAGTTAGGATGAGAACTGCTTTAAAACACAATCAGAACAGATAGAACGTCAGATAAGAGCAACCTCACCCCGATTCCTCCACAGGGAAGTACAGCGTACATCTTCTGACTGATGGGACCTGAGGATAAACCAGAGACGGGTTTCAGGTCAACGTTCACAGAACAGAAGGTGAGAGTGGACCTGCCGGAGTCCTGCTCTGACAGAAGATGAGCCGCTAATCCACAGTAGCTTCCTTTCTGAAGAAATGAAGTCTAAATAAACAAAGACTTTTGTGTGTCATAATAATTCAGTATTAACCAGTATGAAAATTTGGTGTTAAAAGTGATAAGCTTGATAGATATTGAATACTTAAACAAAAGGGTTTTTCATGGTTTAAATTTTGCAGACAGTTTTATGATTGTGTGAATGAATAGTGTCTCACAGCATACAAAGTTAGTTCATATAGGGAGTATGCTGCTTTGAAACAAATGTGTGCAGGCGGGAGTGAACGGAAAGTGGATAAGGAGTCCACGAGGAGCAGAGCCACCTGCGAAAGAGTGGGAAAAAGCCGACAGTGGGAAAATACATCTCCAGGGAGAAGATCCAACCTCTTATTTTGATCCAACCTTCTTTTTGCATATTGTGTATAAAACTCTTGGTTCAAAGGGCAAAAGGATGCCTCCATTCTTCATGCACGGAGAAGAGCATCCGCTAGATGCTTTCCTAGGGACAGCTGGAGACCCAAGACGCATGTATTAAATATTTTGGTGTCAGGAATAAATCTTTTGGTGGAAAACCTCAAAATCGTTCCAAACCTCGATTTTTGAACACGCACATAGGCATAATCGGCAAATTATAGCCTACATCTCCCAGCTGAGTTTCAAACAGGTGATATTTCAGAAAGACATCCACACTGATCACTAAATTTAATGAGTTTATTTTTACTTAGGATTTGTTGTAAAAAAAAAAAAGAAGTGTTAGCTAGAACAATAGGTTTATAACTGAGTTCCACCTTTATTCAGTTTCAATGTTTTTCTGGTTTTCCTATTGTTTCAAACTGTTGTACAACTTACTCAACTGACCAATAAAAAAAGAAAACATTTTAATGTTTGAAAAAAAAAGACAACAAGATTACTGAAAAGGTACATGTAGATATCTAAAAATGTGGGCTTTTTATTTAGAAAAAAACGACATTATTAACTCAAAATATTAAGTTGGAAGAACCATTGGTTCAAAAACAGAACAAAACAGATCTTGGTAAAATTGATAAGATTGCAAATGGACCCCCATCTTGAAAGAGGAAAGAGGCAAAAATGCTGCTTTGAGTGGTGCAAATTAATCTGAAATAGAAGTCAGAGTTGTTCTAACAATCAAATATTTTATTGGTTTATTTTGACCAATGCTAAAGACACATCTAACTGAACCAATAATCTCTGACATCACCCAGGGGATTCTGCACAACAAAGCTTAAGCAAGTTATCAAGTTAACAGAATTGAGCAGGGCAAAGTGAAGCTCTTTTGGGTGCTCCTCTAGTATAGACATAAACTTTAAAATAGTCAACACACTAGATTGAGAAAAATCCTTTCTAAAGGTGTTAATAGTCTAAAGATGCTTTATAGAACAGAAAATGTGCTTTCAAGTTGATGCATGTGCTGCAGATATGCTTTTTATTTTGATATGGTAAAAAGGGAAGTACTTATGTGGGTTGAATTATCTTTTTTTTTTTATTACCGTATATCTTCTAATAAGAGCCGGGGCGTTTAAAAAAAAAAAAGAAGTAGTCTATTGGAGACCGGCGTTTATTCCATCACAGACAGAATAATGATGGTTAATGGGTTCATTCAAATTCGGCCACAAAATACAAAAAATAACAGATGAACATTTCAGGATTTATTGAAATGATGAAAACATTTTATTCTGTTCTCATTAGCACTGGCTGTGAATGTTTCTTTTCTCTTTGAGTCATCAATTGTGGTTCAGATTCGTCACCAGAATGTTCTTTGGAATATTCCACCACAAAAACTTTCAACAAAATAGAATGAGCCAAAATGTTGTGATCCACTGGCTGAATGCCACAGACACCCAGACCCCACCCTCTGCCTGACTAAGTACGCAGCGCGAGCGCAGGGTGGTGGGGGGTCTTAAAGGAGCCCGGCCACTAAGGTGTCTATTACAACTAACACCTGTTAGACCAGGCTTTTATTGGAGACCAGCGTCTATTAGAGACTGGCCATTAGTGGAAATATACGGTATTAGGACTATTTCTAGTGATTGTGCTCTGAGCCCCTCAATGGGGAACAGCTGATATGCTGGTTGTTATTTGGACAGCTCTTATCTGAGCCATGAAACCAAGCAGTACTGTCACACACAGACTCACACTTACCCAGAAGCTTCTTGTGGTCCAGTTTGTGCCGATTGAGTGGGCTGGTTCCATACAGCAGCGTGTGAAACTCCGAATGAACGGACTGGATCTCATCCAGAGATGCCTTCCGTCCACGGATCCTCTGCTCACAGACACATGGGAAGGGCATGTGTGAGATTTTTTTTCAACAGTTTACATCTGTGTGTGTGTAGATGTACCTCACAGCGGCCCAGTAGGCCCGTCTCCTGCAGTCTGGACCAGATACTCTGGACCCGGCCTGCATGCTCTGGATGGATGTGGGCGTTTCCACACACACACTGGTGTTTCAGCATCAGACTGTCGTAGACCAGACCTGGGAAGGAAAAGGCAGCAAAAGTCAGGTTCCCTCCAGCAGAAGAAGAGCTGCAGTCTCTGACCACACCCCTTGCCATGCGGCTGTCTTTGGAGGAAAAATTCCAGGAGTGGAGCAGGAACGTCTCCTCGCCTGCATCACATACACCTGACACATTCATTGTTCTGTTCATGGTCTCCTTCATCCTGCCTCTGTATACTTTTCCCCATTTTTGTATTTGACCTTTGAGGAACACATTTGTAACACATTTTCTTCTGAAGGCAGATACTTCCATGCTACAATTTAAAACTATTTTTGAGCACTTGCAGGGGGAATCTTTTTCTGTGAGTGAGGGCCTAACAAACTCAGGATGAGAGAGTAAAGCTGTAAAGCTGTGTTCACACCAAACACAATTTGCATGGCAGAGGTGTCCAGTTTCATTGTTAAGTGAACACACACGCAATCAGAGGTCCTATAGCACATTTTGAGCATGGTCTGGCAGGAGTGTGTTTTCAGATGTTTCAGAGTTCAAACGGCTGAACTCTGGCAAAGAATTTAAATTGCATCAACCAATCAGGAAGTCAGCTTTAGCCCATGATGTGTTGATGCGATCAGGGGCTGAAGTCCAAAACAAACATGGAAGAAAATCTGATAATTGATGTTTTTTTTCCTCCTCCTGAGCATTTTACGTATTTGTGTGGAGACAATAATTAAAAGGCATTTTTTTTATTGTTATTAGCAGAGGTGGGGATTCTTGAACTTGACGACTTTAGACTTGACTTGAACTTTTACAGCCCTGACTCTTCACTTTACCATTAAGAATTTCTGTAGAGCTCATCGACTCATCGCATGCTTCGCGGCAGAAGCAGGGCCTCCCCACAGCGGAGCAGGCTGCGCCAGTTCCTTCCACACCCAGATAACAAAGCGAGACGTTAGCTCCTTAACAGAATTACTCCATAAAAACGCACACTGCAACCTGGGAGAATTGGAGAGTCCCGCTTCAGAGCCAGACAAGCACCAATCCTCCATGAGGAAGTAGGCTGCACCACGGAGTTCTGGCGGACGTGAGTTTTATAAGATGCTTTCACATTCTCTCTAAGCCGCTAAAAAAGATCACAAAAGTTCCCATCACTGAAACCTCCATGAGAACAGTCCAGAAAAATGGAGCACATATGATCCTTATTTAGCCACGCTAACTGATGAAACAGTTGGACACATTTCTTTATTTATTGAAAACGTGTTTGTCAATGTCTCTTTTAGCCAACATTGGACAAAAAAAAAAATGTCATTAAATGTTTAAATGTGATTTTCAATGGCAATCTTAATATTGTAATATATTTAAACATGTATTTATTAAATTCAAATTTTAAATATTGAATGCCCATTTGAATTAATGAATTACACTTTTTTAAACAATTTAATGGCATTTATATTTATTTAATGTCATCTCTTCCATTACACACTGGCCATGAAATCAATAAATATGTCATTAAATGTTTAAATGTGCTTTTTAATGGCAATTTTAATATTTTAATGTCGCATATATTTAAACATTTTATTTATTGGTTTCCAATTTTAAATAATTAATGACACGTCTTTTCTGGACCTCCATAATGTGCAACAGTCCAGTTATTCTTTCATATATTTAGCATCATTTTCCAAATGGAGGATTACGTTTTAAACCCTTAAACTCATGAATTTCTTTAGACACGTCACTGAGTGAACTCCACTGAGACAAAAATACTTTTAAAACTGAAGAAAGAAAAGAGACTTCTACTAACAGGTTATTCATGAATTTCTTCAGAAAGAGAGATCATAGACATAAAACAAGGAAGCGACACACATATTTCCTTAAAGAACTAAGTCTTAGTCCTGCTTTAAAAACTGCTGCTTTCCTTTTGCTTTGTGTGTGTGTGCGTGTGTGTGTGGTTTCTTTTCTTTTTTTTACTGCTGCAAAAAGGTTTTGAGGATGTGGGTGTGTAGATGTCTGTATTTTAGTGCTTTAACTGTCATCATGAGATGTGTTCTTATGGTAAAAATATGTGTCCACTAATCTGTTCTATAAATGCAATTTAAAGTGATTCTAATCAATGTATTCATGAATATACTAAAACAATCTATGCGCTCCACGTATTTCCAGTGCAATTACAGCATGAACAAACTATTTTCCACACTCTGAAAAAAAATATTTATACATATTTATATATATATATGTGTGTGTGTGTGTGCGTGCGTGTGTGTGTGTGTATGTGTGTGTGTGTGTGCAATACAACATTTAATTTTACATTTAACATTCGTTTTAAATCGTACTTTTTTTGTCTTAAATACAGATTTTCTCCTGTTAGCTGACAGTCAAATATATAGATATATATCATATATACAGTGGGTACGGAAAGTATTCAGTCCGATTTATATTTTTCACTCTTATACTGAAGCCATTTGCTATAATCATTTAAATTCAATTAATTAATGTACAATTCATGAACTGTATTAATTAATGTACACACAGCACCCCATACTGACAAAAAACACTGAATCTTTGACACTTTTGCCGATTTATTTAAAAAGAAAAACTAAAATTTGACATGTGGCGTAGACCAGTGAGAGCCAATGAGAGTCTACCAGGAAGAGTCTGTGCTGCAAGCCCCGCCCCCAGGCAAACAGAAACATACACTCACTTTCCCCACGGAGCTAGCGGTGATCAGCAAATTGACTCATAGAAGAAGTGGTTCCTCTTGATCTGCAGAGAAACAATGCCTAGCTTTTTTTGCGATGCAATGTCTTAAGAGAAAATGTTTTTTAGGCTCAGAGATTTGTTGGTGTTTGTTCAGCCTTCCCAAAAATACCTGAAACATGCCAGACCTGAAAGGAAATCACATAACTAGCTGAAATGATGCAGTATAAGCATACAATGCACGAGCTAATGCTATATTTCCAAACACGTGGCGCCTCGTGTATTGAAATTCCAGATCGGACTGTTGGTCAAGAGTGTAAGGCTCCACAACATGCACATCCATCTTTAAAAAAGTTTGGTGGTTTGTTTTCATGAGCGGACACTTGCAGGCACGCTGCTGAGGCCAGCTCTAGATTGAAGTCATGATTTGAGCGTCACTCACAAGGAGCAAAAGGCGGAGCCTCAGAGGTCGAGTCGTTTTACTTCCGAGTGTGAAAAGAGTTCACAAAAAAGACTAATATTTCCTAAATTATTTGTTCTTTAGTGTGCCAAAGGTAACAAAAAGGTAAGAGAAACGTGGTATCGGCCCTTTAAATGTGGATATGTGAAGAGAGGATAAAGTAGGAGAGTCTAGAAACCAGATGCTATCACAGCTCTAGATGATCTGTTGCTAGGTAATGAGCATGGCAGCCATAACGTGCTAAACTGACCTGTTGTGAAGAGGTGCTTAATAGGGTTGACGGTTGCTGTGGGAGACGACTTGGCCCGACCCAGATGTTTGTGGACCAACGAGGACTGGAAGATGCCCAGTGACTGCAGTGGCTGCTAGAGACAGAGACAGACACACCTGCATCAGCACCAGAGCCATCAGCGTCAGACATCAGTCTCTCATGTATTCTGTGACCTTTCAACTGACTGACCAGTCTGACACACATGCACACACCTGAACAAGTAGACATACAAACACACAGTCACGCACATTTACACTCTCACTGCACGTGGACTTTTCGGCTGTCTGAGCATTGCATCTTAATAATAAAAAATGACCAAATCTTACCAGCCTTGAGAGTTTGTGTGTGTGTCTTTGTGCAAATCCAGCGCACACACACAAACTCACACACAGTGAAGGGGCTATTTATAGAGTGTTGCTGTGTTCCTGCTGTGCGCCGGCTGACTCATCGTGTGTGGGTGCACACTCGAATGGAGACCTGAGTCCAGCGCCTGAGTCATCAGCTGGTGATGTCACTGTGGCGTCAACACTACATTTCCGTGTTTGAGCCTTTTTAACCATCTTTTTGTTCAGCTCCCTCAGGAGATTTCTGGCTCTTCTTTTGGTCACTTTTGTTGTTTTGGACATAGACTATGAAGCTCTTTAATGCACATTGAAAGTGATTGGGAAAGCTTTCAAAAACTTCCAGCTCTCTGAGGAAGGGAACTTCAGCAAACTTCCTTGTTTTTGTTTTTTTTTACTCTTTAGGTTGCAGGTTTATAGTCAAATAATTGTTTAGGAACCTTTGATGTTAAAAGCCTTTTTTTGAACAACCTCTACATACAAATGTTTTAGGTTCAAATTAAGTTTGTTGTCAAACATGAAATTGGTTCTCTGCATTTGACTCATTCCCTGCAGGAGCGATGAGCTGCTTACAGCCATGCTCGAGAACCCTTTGGTGGTTTAACCCCCCAATCCAACCCCTTAATGCTGAGAGTCAAGTAGGGAGGCATTGGGTCCCATTTTTAGTCTTTAGAATAACTCGGCCGTGGATTTGAACTTATGTCCTTCCATTCTCCGGATGGACACTCTCCACAAGGCCACTGAGTTTGAAGCCTTTATTTGGTCCTTTTTTCTGTCTTACTGTAAGTCTCATGTTGCCACTGCAGAACAAACTGAAGTGAAGTCAACAAATGACGGGCTGTTAAGCTCAACCGTGACTCCTCAGATTTATGGCATAGAATCTGCTGTTCTGAGAATTCAGAACTTCATCCTTCTGTGCTGCCAGGCCTCTCTGAAGCATCTGACACCGTTTCACCTTTGTTGCTCCACAGCCCCGTAACCTATGATTTGGATTTTCATGTCTAACCCCAGTGACTCCTCTGGAGGATGTGGGCAGCTCTGGTCTAAAGTTCAGCAAACAGACTTTGACTATGTTCTGTGAAAAGAGAGAATGTTAGCGGCACAAACCTGCAAGAAGCTCCCCCTCTCCTCTTCCTCGCCCTCTCTCAGTAGGACGACCTCATCTTCCTCTTCTTCTTCTTCCAGCTCACTCTCTGTGCTCTCATCTTTGACGTGGATACTCGTGGGGTCCTCCTCACCCTTCACATGCACAAAGAGTTGCTCGGTGGCATGTATGCTGGCATTAGATCCCTCCTTCTGAAGGCTGGACAGAAACACGAGCACACATATGTGAGGAGAGTCCCAGCAGGCGAGGAGATGGTGTGGAGGAGCGACTCACCTGCTCACACTCGCCTCCCCTTCATCCTCCTGCATGTCACTGTTCTCTGTTAGCTCCTCCTCCGTCTCCTCTGGGTGAGTGGGTGGGGGTCGGGGAAGGTCTGCCCCCTTTGACAGCATCTAGAGCCACAGTCACGTTAAAATCATGCGTCTGTTTGTCCGTGTCTGTGTGTTCTTATGTGTGGGTGCACAAGCCGATCTTTGTGTATTTTTATTCTGTGTGTGTACCCACCCTTGTACATCTGTGTGAGTACCTTGTAATGTTTCTCCAGGAAGTGCTGGTGCTGCTGTTGGACCACCAGCTGCTGCAGGGCCTGGGGGGATTGGGGCAAAGGAGCACTCTGTGTGCGAGCCAGCGGCCGGTGGCGAGGCAGCTTATTGACAGAGCGGAGACCAGAGGCCACGCCCCTCTCAGCAGTGACCAGCGGCGATTGATTGTACACGGGCACTGAATGAAAAGAGGGTCACAGCAGACTCTCAGTGAAGAGTGTGCATTTGAAAGATGGACACAGTCCTGTGGTGTGTGCACGGTTTTTGAAGCTGAAAACGAACTCTTCCAACTCTGAGACTCTGATCCACACAAAATAAACATTGAAATTGTGCTGCCTTAAAGGTGGTCTTCCACCTTTTTCAGGCCACAGTCAGGGTTAATGTCAGATAATATTTTCACAGATTGGCCTGTATGAGGTTAAAGTGGGAGTCCGACTTATTTTTGTTTCAGCTTCTAGTTTTCCTTAACTTTTTGGGCTCAACTTTTTCTTCATACTCTTTAAAATATCTGCATTTGCTTTAAACTTTATTTGTACATTTAATTTTTTTGTAGGAACCATTAAAATGAGATGTCGACTTTTCCTTAACCCATAGCTGTTAAAAATCAGATGCCAACCTTAGCTTCGTCCCACTGTTAATGTGCAATGAATAAATATGAAAAAAAAGTCACTTAAACTGGTATTTTCTAAATATAATTATAAATGTGAAATCACCTTTTGAAAAAATATAACAGCATCCTCGTAACATTAGACAGCCAGTTGCTGAATATTATGCATTATTATTATTATGGTCTTTTGGAACAACTGTTGCAATAAATCCATATATGAAGTACAGACTCCTGGTTTTTGTTTGTTAAATACAGATTTCTCTTTTCTTTGAGGTCAAAGGCTCTTTCTTATGTCTGCATTCTTTCCTGTCCTTGCATATCATTGCTGCAGTTACTCACCTCTATTCTTTTAATAGATGTTCCAGTATTTTTCAGTCCATCCTTCCTGCTGCCATGTTTCTGTCATGTCTGCTGTTCCTACTAAATTTTTCTAGTCTTTCGATGATGTTCTGTGATTTTGTGGGTTTTTTTGTTTCACGTTTTTTACAAATGCTAAAACTAATTTCTTATGAAATTTTGAGTAATATTCTGGTTCTCTAGTTTGTTGTGTTTACTAACATATTCTCTTTTGTCGTCTAACGTATGATTTGTGCAACAACATAGCTGTACGTTTTGCCACATGCATGTGTTTGTGCACGTGCTTGCATGAACATGTGTGCGTTTGTGGCATGCATATTTGTGTCAGTGAGTATTTTTTCTCATGTTGCATATGTGCTTGTGTGTTTTTGTGCACACTCTCACACATGTAAGTTTGCATAAAAACCTCTGTGTGTGTGTGTGTGTGTGTGTGAGATTGCAAATGTATGTGTGTATCTTGGTACACATTTTTGCACGTGCATGTTTGCTGACATGGCTGTGTGTATGTTTCTGCATGTAAATGTTTGTGCAGATGGCTGTTTCTGTTTGCACACTAAGTGTTTTTGCAACCCGTGAATGTTTGTGTGATTGTATGTGTGTCACACTGCTACCTAGCATTGCGCTTTGTTGCCTGGCCTGCTCCAGCAGCAGTACGTGTTGTAAAAGCGAGGAGTGGGTGGAGTGAGAGGTGGGAGGTGGAGCCTCAACCTCATGGCCTCCACCTGAAAAGGGAAGTTAAATGAACATCTCTTTTGCCAGAATACCGTATGTGCACCGACAGCACGCTTAACGACAGATGCAGGCTGCTTCAGCAGCATCCAGCTCACCTGCCGGCAGGGAGGATGTTGACAGAAATTTCCCAGTCAAAGCTCCGCCCCCTCGCAGGGATTGGATGGCTTGGCGCTCAGCCTCCTGCTGGGCAGAAAGCTTCTGTGTAGGCTGGAGGACAGCAGAGTAACAGAGTCAAGAATCAAATTAAATCAATTGCAATTGTGAACAAATGGATTTAGCAGTTTGATAGAGAAGCCCTGCCCAAACCTACAGAGATAGACCAAAGATTTGTTAGGAGAAACCATCACACATCTTCCACCAGCCTTCCAGAGTAAGTTAATGCAGATGTACTTCTTCCTGCACCTTGTTCCACTTATTCTGCTCCCATGAACATTGGGTGAAACTCTGCTTCAGTATCTTACGATCCCATGAGTTCTCACAACTCTCTAGCAGAACTAGAACTATCTGAAGTTTTGAAAATTAAAGATGGGGGATCTTCAAAAAGTGGTTTGACGGCACAATTTCCTGCTAGTCATCCTGCCACCTGCAGGAAACAAGTGCGAGTTGTGTTCACCCACCGGGATGTGCGTGTTGGCAGGCAGACCCAGGGAGATGTTGGGCAGGGAGGGAGACGTGTACAGGCTCAGCGTCCCATCGGCACCCAGCATCTGATGAAGTGACCTGAGCTGCATACACACAGGAACACGGGTCAGAGCTGGATCCACAATGGAAAACCTGAATCTTAAGAAAGTGAAAAGGCACTTGTTTCGAGAAGAAATACCTTATTTTCTGTCTTGCAAGAAAAATAATCTTATCAAGAAAATGTTTACAGCAAAATGGCCCTAATTTGAGATACGATGTCTTAGTGACTTGTATTTTTTTCATAAAATCAGAACTGGTGACATTTTTCTTATACCATTGACTGACTTTTTTTGCTCATTTACATTTTTTTTTACATTTTTGACTTATTTCTACAAGACCTGTTCTTGCAGTGAGAATATTTTCTGCAGGATCAAACCTAACCCTGCACTTATACCTCCTCGGCCAGTATGGACCGGATCACATTCAGAAGCTGCTGTGTTGATGGTACCTCAGTCTGGATATTAGGGACAGATCCTGTGCCGCCGTTTGCTATGGCCGTGTTGGAGCTGTTGGGACTGCTGGGTCCTGAACCTGGAGCACTGCTGCACATAGAAGAGACTGGACCACACAGACACGGAAAGTGAACCTCGGTACTGATCAGGTCACAGCACATCTATTTTTGTGCCCTCACCTGAAATCTCAATGGCCCTCTTCTTGAAAGTGCTGATGACGGTACCGTCCTTTCTACGCAGAAGCGGAGAGCTTCGTCTCTCAGCCACCTTCTGCTTCAGTCGGGATCGCACCTTCAGGTTGGGTTCTGAGACTGGACGAGTCAGGAGAGAACAGGTTCAGCTGAGATGGACTCAGCTGTCCGTCACAAAGGTGTGTCTGCTTGCCCATTAGAAATGGAGCAGGAAATGATCTCATAATTCAGATGTTGAGATTTTATCAGAGGTCAAAGTTTGTGCATTTTAGGCTGTTTTTACTGGCTGATGAATGGGAAGCTCTGACCTGTTTTGCGTAGAGGAAAGTCATCTTTGCCTTCGTAGCTTCCCAACAGTGAGGGGAGTTTGTAGGAAGGGGGAGTTCCAGGAGTGTTACTCTGAGGAGGAGAGCCCTGGTCCAGGGAGGGGTGCTGAGCTGCCCTGCACACACACACACGCAAACACACACACGCAAACACACGCACACACACACACACACAGAGCTATCTATTAGACAGTTTTCCAGTGTGAAGACTTAGTCACATGCGCCTGTGCAGGGGTTGACCTGTACGGGTTTTTGGGTTGTCCTGGCCTGTGGAGGGCTGTAGATGGGAGCGGCTGCATCTTACGAGGAGCGTAGGTGTGTCTTTACAGTTCGTTTGAGGCTTTTACAGCTACCTCAAGGGGCGTCATGAAAATGGAACGCAACATTGTCTCATGTGTGGTAACTGTATAGTGAAGTATTTATAAGGTCTTTGTCAGTTGCGTGCACTAATGACCAAAGGGCGATGCTGTTGTACGGTGTCCTTACGCCACACTCTAGTCATTAGTAATGTTCAAGTACTGGCTCCTTACTGACCGCGCACGAATGCTGCACGCATGGGGTGTGCACATGACAGATAAGTGCCCGTAGGATGTCTACACAAACTACACTTCAATTGTCTAATTTCTGTCAGGCTGCACGCACTCATCACATGAACAGCACTAACGGGCTCCTTGCACAGTGTGCAAGATTTAGACAAAAAAAAAAGTCGTCCCACATTCCTACATGTCACCTACCTCAGCCTTACTTACCCTCACGCGTTGTGTTAGTATTTGTTATGACCCGTCGCAGCATGCCCATAAAACATCTGCATGAATACTTTTTTCTTTATGGGTTCACCGAGTTGTCTACAACCTTGATATTTCATGTGGGCTACCTGCGTACCCCCTAGAGGTTTGCTTATTTTTCTCCCGCAGACAGCCTGTATCCACCCGTAAGGGCAGTTGTGACTAAGGCTTTAGCTAAACATCACCAATCTTTTATTTAAAGTAATATATCTGATTTAATTTGACAATATCACATGTTGGTATCCTACAGAGCTTCTAAAGTCTTATTAAAGCCACAGAAATTGATCAACTAAAGGTCCATTCTTTTTACTGACCCCTTTCTATTGATGTTTTTCCATCATTACAACCATTACAAAAGGAATGAAAAATGTATGTTGTCTGTCTGTCAAAGCTCCAAATTCATTCCATTAATTCATCTCCAATAGGGAATCCTGGAGAATATCACAGTGACTTCAGGGCAAAAAAATGGGGTAGACTGAGACATGTCGACAATCCAAACAAGACCAAAACACACCTCACCCTCAGGGCCTGCAGAGTCAAACTCTAAACAGAAAGGACCCACCCAGGATTTACACTGCTGTGCGGCCTTGAATCTATATCAATAAATGAGCTGAATGAAAGAACGTACAACACAAAAATGAATTCAACATCGTGCCGTTGAACCCATCTTTTGACACAAACATGAACACAGAGAGGAACATATTAAACACTGTGACCTGGAATGCACTATCTGAAAATAACCCATGACTTATACCTAATACTGTGACCCTGAATTCTTCATCGGAAAAAGACCTCAACACTGTGAACCCTGAACACACCATTTGACCTCACTTAACACTGTGACCCTGAAACAGACTTTGACTGATCTAAAAAAAGACTTCAACACTGTGAAGGTACTATGTTTACCTGAACACATCACATGAAACAGAGTTCCACACTGTGACTGTAAACAAATCCTTTAACACAGATTAACACTATGACCCTGAATGCATCATCTGAAACAAGACTGTGACCTTGTCCAGATCATTTGACAGTTTAATACAGTCATCCTGAAAGCATCACCTGAAACTGACTTCAACTCTGTGACCTTGAAAGCATTATCATTAACACCCCACAAGACCGTGATCTTGAAGGCATCATTTGAAACAATTTAACATTGTAGCTTTTAACACGGTTTCTAAAACAAGATTTCTAGACTGTGACCCTGAATGTATCATTTGACAATTTTACCTTGTGATCTTGAACACATCCTCTGAAAACGAGTTTAACACTGTGAACTTGAATGTTTCATTTGTCACAATTTAACCAAATAACACCTGATCAGAAAAAAACAAATTTATAGACAGTGATCATTCTGACATAATCAGAAAACAATTTTAACACCGTGATCTTGAATGCCTCATTTGAAGGCAAGTGTATCATGTAAATCCTGAACACATCATTTGACATAGAATTCAACTCAGTGACCATGGACGAATCATTTGACAGATTAACACTGTTAGCCTGAATGTATCATCTGAAGCCAACCTTAACTCTGTGACCATGAAGACACCATTTAAAACAGACTTAAACACTAAGAAAGAGCAAAACAGATGGATGGATGAAATTCCTTTAGACACAGGAGCTGAAAGAAACAGGAGCTTACAAAAATCTCAGCTGTCAGGAGATATTTTTTTATATATATCGGTTCATTTTAACAACAAGTGTCTTATTATCACTATGCTATTCAGGTGGCGGAAAAATGGCCAATTTAGGTGTGGATGTGAGCGTGTATGGGGGTGTGATTGTGGCCCCTGCGAAGGACTGGCAACCAGTCCAGGGGTGTCCCCTGCCTTCGCCCATGAGTAGCCGGGTTAGGCTTCGGCAGTCCCATGACGCCGAAAGGGATAAAGCGGTTTGGAAAATGATGAATGAATGAATTTTCCATTAATGAAATTTATTTCATATTTTTAGGTTTAAAAAAATTCCAAGAAAAATAATCTTATCAAGAAATTGCTAACTAATCTTGAGAAAACATGTCTTCGTGACTAGAATGTCTGTCTTAAAATAAGAATTCGTGGTAAGACCATTTCTCTTACCCCTTTTGCTGTTGTTATGGCCCCAGTCGTATTTAGTTTAGTTTTTTTTTTTTTTTGTATTCTGTATTTTATTTCTGTCAGAGTGGGACTTCTGTGTTTTTTGTGCATTTGTCTCTCTGTTGATTTATTTCAGGTGAGGTGCTGGGAAGGGTGTGGCGTCCTTTGGACCCAAGCTGGTGGAGGCAGCCTTTAAAAGCACTGTGTGGACCTCCAGCCGGCGAGAAGGGAGCCTTGCTGCAACTGTCTCCACTGCAGCTTGATGCTCTTCTCCACTTTATGTAGTCTGTGTTTCACTTTGTTGAAGTTCTTTTAGTTTTATGTTCAGGTCCACTCTGTTTTTAGTTAGTTTAGTCATGTAAAGTGTAGCTGTAGGGGTAAACTTTTCTTTAATAGACATTTTCTCCTGTTTATTTTGGACTAAGGAGGTTAGAGTTTTGTCACTGTTTTCCCTTTTCTTTCATTCACAGGTAAGATGTTTTCTGATTTGAG
Organism: Oryzias woworae; assembly: GCA_016861445.1. Taxonomy (NCBI): domain Eukaryota; kingdom Metazoa; phylum Chordata; class Actinopteri; order Beloniformes; family Adrianichthyidae; genus Oryzias; species Oryzias woworae. Next base: position 459,229 of record BOLG01001384.1, on the reverse strand, counting down.
ATAGGTGTTTTTGTTATGCCTTAGTATTTGTTGACCTTTACATTATGCTCCCCACCCTCTACCGCCAGCCAAAGAGAGGCGTAACATAAATTGGGGGCTTGTCCGGGATGTGAGAATCTGTTATCCATCTAGGTTCCTTTGGTTTTGTTTGTTTTTGATGAGTTTTGTAAAAATGTTGTTGTAAATTGAGGCAAAATTTTGGTTGACAGTTTTTCCTTGTGGTTCGTAACATTGCATTTGAAGTCTGTGAATTGTTTGGTCAAAACCATTTTGAAAATGAGCAGGGAGTGCTCCAACCCCAAGGCAGACCTTGGCTGGAGAGATCAGTTGGAGGTGGTGCAGGCGACATTGTAGGAGTGGAGGCTGCTGTAGCTGGTCTGTAATGGCACTTTACACGATTGGGCAGAGGCAGGTGCAGAAGTTTCTGCAGCTGGTGCAGGGGCAGACCAAATTGCATTGCTCCATGCTGACGTTGCCATCGAGGATTTAAAATGTCTTCTTTGGATAAAAAAGATAGAGCTTGAGACAAGCTCAGGGAGTGGAGCAAAGGCACTTGCAAGTGTGTACTTTGGAGTTTGGCCCTTTCAGCCCATTGTTGCCTCTTTTGCCTTGTCAAAACATTTGAGGAGTTCATTACTCCAATTTTGAAGTTGTGGGTCACAAACCCAGGATATTGTTCTGCTCTTTCTACGGAGGAGTTTGTATTTTGCAATCCCTTTTAGACCATATGAAGCCTGGGGCACATTTGTCAAGTTTTTGAACACACTGAAAATCTGTTAACCAGTTTTGTTCAGTGCAGCCCACTAGTTTTGTGACGCTAGCATTTTGCTGAGAGCGGCTGGCATTCGTTGAGACTTGCTCCCTGTGCGTGTGGCTAGCGCGTCCTGTGCGTGTGGCTAGCGCGTCCTGTGCGTGTGGCTAGCGCGTCCTGTGCGTGTGGCTAGCGCGTCCTGTGCGTGTGGCTAGCGAGTCCTGTGCGTGTGGCTAGCGCGTCCTGTGCGTGTGGCTAGCGCGTCCTGTGCGTGTGGCTAGCGCGTCCTGTGCGTGTGGCTAGCGCGTCCTGTGCGTGTGGCTAGCGTGTCCTGTGTGTGTGGTATCACACTCTCAACTTCATTTTATGCTCCACCCCCCCTACACAAAAAAGGGTGTAACAGCTGTGCATGAAGCTACTGGAGTTACATAAACATTCTTGCAATCAAAACGTTTTAACTTGTATGAAAATATGCACGAATGATCTAAACTGAAGATACATCTTTGCTTTCATTTGAAGGTAACATGTCGAAGTGACAACGTGATTTCAGACAGTTTGCATATTAAAGAACAAACACTTCATGAGGCTCTTTTCCTGATGTTCAGTAATGGTTTTTAATTGTACTTCATATCTGAGTACTTGATTCAAAGCTAACAGACTACAGACCACTGCTGACACCCGTCAGAGCGGTGTCTGTGGGATCCTTACCAGCACTTTGGGGAGAAGGAATGGTTCAGTCCACTGGGTCCAGGCTCCTTCTTACTGAGTAGGAACTCCTGCAGCTTCAGCTTCACCTCTGTGCTGGCAATGGCACCTGTGGACAGGCTGCAGTCAGGATGCTACTCTACAAAACCCACAAACAAACCCAGCAAGCGGCAGCACTGCCTACTCTCTCTGCCTTTCTCCTTGTTCCTAAGCAGCAGCAGCTGCTGCTCCAGCTTCTGCTTCTCCTGCTCCTCATGCCTCTGCTGCTCCAGCTTCCGTTTCTGCTCCAGCTCCTGTTGGCGTTTGGCTGCCAGCAGCTCCTGTTGTTGCTAACACAGACACACTTATTCAGGCTCCGGGAGGATGGCACATGGGGGGTTCTTGCCTTGTCAGCTCACCTTCAGGTGTTCCTGCAACTGGACCTCGTGCTGCCGCGTCAGAACCTCATGTTTCTTCTGAAACTCAGCAAACAACAACTGTTTCTGTAGCTCCTGCTGTTGTTTGAGGATCACCAGCTCCTGCTGAAGCTGCTGCTCTCTCAGAGTTGTGTCCACTGCCACTCCCCCAGACAAAGACCCCACTCTGGACTCGTTCCTTAAGTCCACTGGGCCTCCTTCTGTTCCAGAGCTTTCTGCAAGTCCGCCTCCTAGAAAAAAGAAGTTGGTGGGGTCATCTACACAGCTCTGGGCTGTTGCACGCTGGACCAATAAAAACACCAGTAAAGATGTGAAAACATCTGCCTAGTTTCTTCTCAAATGAAGTATTTCACAGGATTTTAGCTAAACTGTTCCCTAATCTGAAGCTAATCAGGAATTCCAAAATGTTGCAGTTCCTCAAATCATCACTGGAGGCTGGAGATAGAATGTGCAGTTTAGGTTATAAACTCAAGAAAACATTATTTTTCTACTCATTTAGTATTTAAAATATCAACATTTTTACAAATTTTTTAACACTTGCTCAAGCTGTTTCAGCTTTTAAGGCTGATTTTAGTTTCTTTCTTCGACCCTGACAGACTGGTCAGACAGGGTTTAACCTGCCTACACCTAACCATAGCTGGGACAGGCTCCAGTAACCCTGTGAACCGAAAAGGAATTAAGCAGTTTTGAAAAAAGGATGGGTAGTTTTTTTTCCAACAAATTTGGCCCTATTCTAGCAAAATTAGCTTTCTCCCTTTAACTTTTTCTTTCGCATTGGATAGCGTTTTAAACTATGGTTAGTGCTTTCAATCAACTAAAGTTTTATCAAAACTTTCAGTATTTTTTTTCTTTTTGCTGTGAGCATTTACTGGTCTGAGACTGCAGCTCGTAAATCTGCCTTCTAAACTCCATGGATACAGGTATATTTCTTCATACATTTGTATTTCAAGATGTCTGAGTTATGAGTTACAGCTCTGACACAGAAGCTCAGCACACATTTTAAAAATGTAAATTGTTGGGGGGGCAAAGCAAAGCTGCTCACCTCCTTCTGTAGCTCCTCCTCTCTGCTCACTGCTTGCTGCTGTGGGGCTTTGCATGCCTGACTGGAGGCCACTCTTCACCTCCGCCACTAAAGAACAGCCAGAAAAAAATGACTTTTTTTCTCAAACATATTTCTCACAATCATATTGATGTCTTGTAGGGTCGACAAAGAAACACCCTCTCCCATATGAACACACTCTGGCCTAATTTTACACCCACACAGGCTCTAAATGCAGTCAGAGCATTGACTGTAAATGAAAACTGGACTGAGTGAGTAAGATGTCACCCATAAAAATGGGTTACTTCTTGTTCCAACAAAATTCAGTCTACGTTATTTCTACTTACTGCCAAATCTGGACTCTACTAGCCAAACATTTCTCATGAAAAATAACTTGTATATTTTGAAGTAAACCAGATATTCCCTTTATTTAAGTTTCATCATTAAATCATTAATCTTAAAAAAAAAAAAAAACACTACTAATAACTGAAAGTGTAGTCATATGTAATATAACATTATAACAATATAGTAAAACATTACAGAAATGTAACGTTATTTTAATAAAAGACACTTCTGATCTCTGCACTTTTTTATGAACACATACCTTTCTTTAAAGCATTGACTTGATCTACAAAAATTACACAGCAAAACGCTGGGTTCTTAGTTGTGAGTCTTAGTCATTAAAAAAGCAACAATGACATGGAGCAAAACGTGAGTGTGTGTTTGTGTTGGCTGAGATCAGTGTGAACAAATGCTAGAAACTAGCGCACCTATGCAGCAATAATGAGCTATCAACAAAAGTGCATACGTTCGAAAATTCCATGCAGCCCTGAATGCACCAGCTGCTGCTGCGAATGTGCTCATTAAATCTGCCCAATAAAATAAGAATTAAATGTTTGAACAAACTCTGCGATGGAGGTTTGTGGTGGCCAAGTTGGGAGGGAAGGCAGACACCTGAAAGTCATGGTTGTTGTGATTGTAAGCCTCATGCAGAGATAATGAATGTCTCACCTGCCAAAGTGGCTAGTGAAATAGTTACCTGCGTTTATTAGAAACCACAGTCTATTGGAGGCCGGCATTTATTCCATCACAGAAAGAATGATGATGGCTAATGGGTTCATTTTGAAAAATAACAGGCTTTTATTGGAGATCAGCGTCTATTAGAGACCACCATTATTGGAAGATATACGGTATATATATGTATTTTTTAAAAATGTACTTTAATTCAGTTTAAGTGGCAGTTCTCCATTGAGACTGTCTATTCTGAGACCAGTTTGGTGGTCTGGTGGTATAATATCTGCTCTAAGACTAGGAGTTTTCAGATTCACGGTCGGGTCATACCAATAAAACCAAGATTTAATGATTCTCTGCTTTGAAACTATATTAGTGGTTGGACTTGGAGGTTAAACAGCTAAATTGTGACCGAGCATGTGACTGCAACTAACTGATCTCCTAGGGAATGGGTAAAATGCAGAGAACACATTTCAAACATACCTTGGTGTGTGACAACTAAAGGGACAGACATGCAAGAAGTCTTTTAAACTGGGAAACATCTCCGTGTTTAAAGTGGAGTATACTTGTATTGCGCTTTTCTACCTTCCTTGAAGGCCCGAGGCGCTTTTTATGGTCACTGTCCCATTCACCCCTCCTCACAAACATTTACACACTGATGGCAGCTCTGCTGCCGAAACTAAAGCCACCACAGAAAATGTGGAGTTCAGTGTCTTGCCCAAAAACACTTCGACCCATGAGTGGGCAAGGCGGGAATTGAACCTGCAATCTTCTAATTAGGGGTCGACATCCCTACGGCTGCACCACGGCCACTCTGGTTTAATAGATAAGAGCAGCCGAGCATCATTAAAGTAATAGAAATCAATGTTGTCCTGCCCTACTGTGTTTAGAAATATAACAGACAAGTTGTTTCATTTCTCACTGGGTTACTACTCAAAAGTGATTAAAGCCAGTGCACTGCAAAAGAGAACATATCCCATCCTAAACCATTTGGGTTACTTTTGTTTTATAGTAATTTATTTCTGAAATATTTACATTTTATATAAACACACATATACATACACTCACACTATATATACAGTAGGGATTGAAAGCCCCCCCCCAGATAAAATGTTAAACTGTTGTGCATAAAGAACCCAAGGAAAAATTGAAAAATCTCCTAAAGGCATCAGTTTCTTGGAGTAATATGGCTGGACAGTAAACATACAGTAAAAGTCCTAACAGTTCTTTAGAGTTCTGCTCTTCTGACTGTAAATCTGTTTTGTGCACACAAACGACGCTTCTGAGTTAACACTATAAATGTAAACATTTCAGACAATAGAAAGGAAGGGAAACATTTTAAAAAATACATATAAAAGTCACAATTTTTTTATTTCTAACTAGAAAACCAAAGAGAAGTTATGAATAGTGCAAAGTTGAATGGTTTAACACTGGCAGATTCATGTTTCCTTAACAGTCTCGCAAGAAATTACCCGATGAATTGACCTGGCTCCCGTTTCTAACCCGCACTGAGCAAAAGTTTTTTCTTTTGGAGATCTTGCAGTTACACATCATTTCTGGTCCTTAGCCATGACGGACCACCCACTTCCAGACTTGTTCATGGAGTCTGTACATTGTTGTAATCCACCAAGCAGTGAAATGTGACTCACTGAGAGCAACCATCATTGAAGACTGCTCATGGTTCATTTGAATGGAAGTATCAGCGCCACCGCAGCACTACTCTGACAGCCAATAAGCCCTCACTGTGATTGGATGGCTCCCATTAGCTGCCTCCCTTTGTAGGTTAGACTGCTGATAGCACCTGGAGCTCACCAGGTCAGTCTGATGGATGGGGGAGGTCCAAGCCTGCAGTATACCTGAAACACCTCCTTGGAATCAGGTGATTGGATTAGGCTACTTCCTGGAAACAGCTCAGCTCTGCAGTGTGCTTAGAAGGAAGGATCTCGTTTTCCTACAAAGTCAATTAGAAGTGACTAACAAAAAAGGCTGACCCCTGACCTCTGTGAGCTGCTCTGACAGAGAGTCTCTCAGGGGGCCGCACTGAGTCCTGCCAGAGCACAGCTGCTTTTAAGCCCCCATCAACGCACAAACACATGTGTGTTTCTTTGAGTGTGCAGTTACTCACATTTGAATTACCTGAGCAAACATTGCGGCGTTTCTCAGTGACGCACATGCCTCCCCCCCTCCCACACACACCTACGGAGTGTGTGTGTGCGTCTGTGGTCAGAGCGTGTGCACAGGAGTGTGTTTGGAGAGAGGGCAGCATTCCTCAGCAGCCAGCGTCTGACGTCAAACTGGGACATTTATAGCCCGGTAAACACATGCTCAGAGAGGCAGCCGGGCCAGGAGCTCGCTGCTTGGTGACGGCACTGCACAGAACCAACCTTAATGTCTGTATGGACTCTTCAGTTATGATTAAACGTATAGAAAAATGTGATGTTGTTCAGCTGTGTTCATCTTCTGAGGGCAGGATCCAGCTGCTGTCCAATCGATCCACTGACTCCCTGCAGCAACTTCACTCTCATTGATCATTACCTCCAACTAGAACATCTTTGGCTGCACTCACAGACTATAAAGAGCTTTATCATCAATTAGGGAATAAAATATATGGATGTACAGTATTGGAAGCCTGTAGATATTCAACATGACAACATTGGAAGCTATTTAACAATTTGTTTTCACAGAGCCCTTTCATTAAACACCCTAAAAATGACTTCAAATACAAAAAAGCAAAAATCAGTTCGAACCAATGGATGGATTCTGACTTTGAATATTTCAAATATAAATGTTATCAAGATGAAAATCTAAGAGAAAGATCAGCGTTTGATCTAAAAAATAATGTGTGTGCTGACACTTCCATGATCAAATCAGACTCCTCTGAGCAGCTGCACCTCTGATGGAGCAGCAGTTGCTGTGGAGAACCTCAGCACCAAATCTGCGTAACTGGTTTGAATGGGACATTTCTGTGGAACGTCAGTATAGCACAAAGCTGTTAAATAAGCTACAAGAAACAAAATAAAGCATTTGAAGAACCTTAAAGAGCGTGATACATGACAGGTTTCTGACAAAAACAGCCTGTTTAATGTCAAAACATTTGATGCAGCTGCAGTTCACCAAGAACAAGAGATTTTCCACACTTGAGAATCCTTTAGATTTTTGACTTTCACAGGGACTTCCTGCTGGTCAATCTGGAGCTTCTGATGACCTGCTCACCTGTCTAGGTGCATTAATGTTACATGCACAGATTCAGAGATGACTCACAGAAGTGTGAATAGACCTCTGTGACCCCAACCGGAGTTATTATGATCTTTATAAGAAGTTCGAAGAGCCTTTGATGCTCGTCTGATCTCGAGAGACCCCAACTTTCTTCATCAAAATATCCTGCATCTCTAAATCTATGCTGTTGTTTGTAACCTTTAAAGCCCTTTTTTACCATAAAGCTGTTTTTTTCAACAACTTTGAACATTTAATTCAATTTATTTTATTGATAAACCACCAGTTTACAAGCATGGCTATTTCAAGGAGCTACACATCCAGCAGAAACATCAAAACCATGCAAGACTCGTGCAAATGTTCCAATCCGATTCAGTCTACTGTGAATATTTAATCTTCAATCTGCACAAAAATTATCTTTAATTTTCTGATTTAAATTAATTCAACTGTATTTATTTAGTCCAATATCACAACCATAGCCATCTCATTGGGCTTAAATATCATTTATTCATATGTAAGTTAAGCTGAGGATCGGCCATGGTGCAGAGGCAGAGCAGTCGACTGCTGATAGAAAGGTTGCAGGTTACCCGCCCCTGTGTAGAGGTGCGCTTTGGCAAGAAATTGAAGCCCACATTGGAACTGGTGGCTAGATGTTAGCGCCAGTGTTTGGTATCTGAGCCGCCATGAGTGTTTGAATGCGTGTGTGAATGGGACTGTGACTGTAAAAATCTTCAGGCCTTCTAAGAAGGTTGTAAAATGCTAATCAAGTATACACCATTTACCATTTGATCACATACTTATGGGAGGAAGGACAGCAAAGCAAAGAAAAGAAGTAATCTTCTCTCATTGATGGTTAAGAAAGTCTGCATGCTGATGAGAAAAACCTGCAGAGGCACTGATTGTGGAGTGGGAGGAGGCCCAGACCACCAGGTGAGACTAATAGACGCCCAAGCGTTCACAACAGTCCCCAACCGCCGTCCATGACGTGCAAACCACCATGTGAGTCATTTTCTGGGAGCCAATCAAAGATCAAAACTCCAATGAATAGCAACCCGGTCTTCTTCCAAACCCAAGACACAAACAAAAACCGGCTTTTCTTGAGTCAGTGATGTCAAACACCGCTGTGCAAAGAAATCAAATGTTAAAATGCTATGAACAAACTGAAGTCAGAGGTTCAGGGACTGTGGCAAACTAACGGAAGGCTGAAGAGAAGAGGACCCTTTCCTCATCGTCACACCAGAGGAAGGACCAAGCATCCAACTGATTATTGACCTCCTGCTGGAGACACTTTAATTATTTCCTCTTCCTCTTCTTCAGCACCCCCACCCCCACCCCCCATTCTGACTGCAGAGAAAAGAAAATGTTGACTTTCAGTTTCCTTTACTGAAGATAAAACACTGTTTCATGTGTTCAGAGTTAAAGGTAGTGTTGAATGAATGCTACCCCCCCACACACACTGTTGTTTACAAACAAACAGCAGGTCTGTTGTCCTCCACACACTGACGTGCTGATGCTTTCAGGTCATAGTACTTTTTGAGAAGAAACGTTCATGTTGCTTATAGTTAGTATGATGGAAAAACACAAACATGCTGCCGATATCATGGCACATTCCTGCAGACTCCAGCACCTAAAGCTGCTGTCTGCTCCACTGATCAGTCTTCATGCTTTATTTCAGAAAAGCAGAAGCCCTGATGAGAACATCTCCATCTGCAGCGGCAGCTTCCAGAGTCCAGCTAACTTCAAAGAGAAACTTTCTGACGTTTTTCCTGCACTACAGTTTTCAGCTCCAGACTGTCCTCCATGGACACAAAAAAAGGTTCTCACAGACAACCTAAGTTATTTATTAACACACACACACACACACACACACACCCACACACACACAGATGACTCACCAGCGATGGGCATGGCTGCACTAGAGCCTTGTTTCCCACTCAAGAGCTGCAAAGGCTGCTGGCGACCGTCTGCAGAAGAAAAGCAGGAATCCGTCTCATAGATGGTCTGCAACATGGCGCACAGTCCTGACACTGGCGGCTGCAGCCGCATGCCAGAACGAGTGCCGCTGCTGCAGTTCAAGAAGTACCCCTCCACAGAGACCCCATCATGATGAGTTAGGACTGAGCAGCTCAAATGTTGCCTGCAACTGTGTGACAGCTCCCAAGCTACAGGCTCTGGCTCCAGTCACCATCACCTGAGACAAATCCTCCTATCCTGTGCTTCCAGGAAGTCCTCTCTGAGGTAAGAGCATGGATCACCCTGATCCTGGCACAAATCTGGCTCCTGAAAGGCTGACCTGCACCGATGCGCTCAGGATGCTGCTTCAGCCGCAAGAGGAAAGTTGCAGTTCCAGCAACAAAATATTCCCATCCGGCAGCAAGGAAGGACTGTGCTGTCACCAAGGAATAGAGCTAGAGAATCTTGTTCTCCCAAAAAACAAGAGGGACAGGAGGAGAAGAGGGAGAGGGGGAGGAAGAGCAAGGACGTAAATAGCTTAGGAAGAGCGCTCTCCGAGGTTCCATGTTTCCAAAATTAGAATGGAGAGCTGGGAGAATGACAGAAGAGGGAGATGAGTGGGACTTCAGCAACAGCCCTCCATCCTGCAGCCGCTGCTCCGACAGAGAAGCTCTGACTGCAACTAAGAGCTGCGGCCGGTTCAGCACCACCCTCCCTGACGAAGCGGGGGGGGGGGGGGGGGGGGGGGGGGGGGGGGGGGGGGGGGGGGGGGGGGGGGGTAGGCTGAATGAAGCACGGGGAGGGAGGGGGGGCGCCAAGAACACGTCTTCTGTTTTTAGAGTGTCAGAAGACGCACGCTTTTACTTCTTTGCCACTGAGGAAGACAGCAGAAAGGGGGTGTGGGGATGCAGGGTTGAATCTTAAAATAGCTCGTTAGTGAGGGGGAGGAGCCAAAGACAAAAGTAGACCAGGAGAGAGACACAACCAACACACAAAAAGCCTGCAGCGCTGGGGTGTGACTGAGATGTGGGGGCCAAGGGTTTTCTGCCTCGCATCTCTAAAAAATTCTCTACCAATCAAAGCGGAGTGGGCGGGGCTCCATGAATGACATAGGTCTGCTGAGATTCACCAGAACATCCACAAAGTGGATCCACTGGGTTCTGCTGAAACACACCTGATCCAATCAAAACCTGGAAAACAGGGTCTGGAGGAGCAGGGCTGAGAGTGGTTCCATGGATGCAAAACCAAGAATCAACACTTCTGAATGTCATTGTGAAAGATGTCTCGGCATAAGCTCAACAAATTAAGATTGAAGTGAAGACTGTTAGAACCTTTTCTAGTCTGGATGTCAAAATTCAGGTTGCCTGACAGCCAAAAATGTATTAAACCTCTCAAGCACACCAAGCATTAAAGACCCACTCCAGTGAAAATAGTGTTTTTAGCATGTTCTTGTAGCATCTTTCAGAGGATGGAGGACAATCATAAATAAAATTAAGCTTAGAATTAAATTTCTGAGAATGTCTTTACTCAAAGCGATGTGAATCAGGAGCAGACAAAAAATGCAGTTCGAAAAAGCCTAAAGTTGTGACGTAGCAGCTACGAAAAGCAAAGCACACTCTCCCTACTGCGCTCCATTCTTATGCATCCACTTGCAGACAAAGACATCCATGTACGTCTCTGTTTTCCTCGTCTGAACTGGAATCTGGATCAAAACCGTACGGCTGGGTAGCTCCAAAACTGCTTGCCATTTTTGTTGCACCACTAATGTTAGGTTGGGGTGTAATGGGCTGGACAGTGTAAATAGATAGATGACGGGGAGTGGGGGCAGGCTTATTCTACGCCCACAATTCAGTGGTGAATTTCTAATGAACTCCTGCCACTCTGCAGAAATTATGCTCTAGAAAGCAACAGGTTTTTAGATTTGAGTTAAAAACGACATAATTAAAAGACCACTGGGAACAGTGTTACAATAGATCATAAAATGATCAGAGTGGCCCTTTAAAACTGTGTCCCGCAGGTCAAACAGGACAGAGAGATGCATTTGTGTGCATTAGGTCAGTTCAAAAATCACACTTGTTGTCACACGCTTGGGTGTGTCTTGGGGGAGCAGTGAGTTGCAGTTACAGCCAAAATCTGAAACCATTCGATGGTTTAATCAGCTTTTTTTTTTTTTTTTTTTTAACTGACTAAGGATTTGAACCTACAACCTCTGGCTCTGAGGGTAGACACAAAGCAATGCTGGAGTGTGTGTGCATGTTTTTGTGCAGGCATGCATGTCGGTGTACGTGTATGTGTGTGTGCGTACTGCAGTGGATGACTCATCTCTGCATTTCTATTCCAGACGCATCAACCCCTGGAGTTACACTGCTGCGTTTGTGTACTATAACTGTAACCATGACAACCACATTATAGTCTGTAAACTAGTAAGTGGGATGAAGATCTGAAGGACCTCCAGCTGCATGGAGCTTTGACAGACCTTTTATTTCTCCATTTCATTAAATGCCGATTTGTCATTAATAAGTATCCTCTATAATTATCCCTCCAGTCATTTTCCTCCAGATTTTCATTTTCCAGGACACCAGCATGTGTCGTAAACATCATACACTCCACTCTCAAATCTACGAGTCTGAAGTCTGAATGCAGCAAAACTCCACAGACCTTCAATCGCTTTGACCTCCCCCTCTCTCTGGAAAATGTCCCGGTCAAAGAAGTAGAGACAGCACAAAATCTAAAAAGACATGTGACTGCTCAGAGCTGCAAATATAAACTACAGGCAGATCCTGCAGATGCATCACTTTATGGTTGAGTGCATGTTTTGTCATGGAGAGAATGGAATTAGTGAACTTAAGAAAGAGATGAAGCTGTTTGAACCTGATCTGATAAAGTTTGATTCAAAAATAAAATTCAAAAATTTCTTTCTGCATAAATCTGTAGCATGCACGTGCACGCTGCAGATAATTACCTGCAGTCATGTGCATTGTGCATTGGGACTTGTCGGAAGAAAACCGTCTCAATAACTTTTTAAAGATGCAGCCCAAGAAAAAGTGAAATACAAGTGTCAAATGGACAATTGGAGTCCCTCAAATGACCACTGGAGGCTGATTTCAGAAACAGGCATTATTTAGTGACTCTCATGTTAGAAAGACCAACTTCACACCCAAACTAAACCTCTAAACATGTGACATGTGACTTTACAAATACACTATGGCTGAGAACAGCACTTCACAGGATGTGCTCGTGCTGAAAAAAAGCACGTCAGTTCGGGGTTTAACGGACTGGATAACTCGCCGTGGTTCATCACACAGGTTTGCAGTCTGCGGATCACAGTCTGCGGATCCCATACCCCCCACCCCCTGGCGCGTATCATTCAAATCAATTTTCCGATCAAACAGCACGCAATTCTCTCATCAGAGTCGTGTCCACCTTCTATAATTTAACATGCATCAAAGTTGCTGCCTAATATTTGTTCAAAAGTGCGTCTAAAAAAAATCAGACACTCCCGCCGCATGTGGGAGGAGTTTAACTCATAACAGGGGGCTGATGAGAGATCAGGTTTATTATTTTATATTATTTATGTAATATATGTGTTTTTGTGCTTTGAAGTACTTTATATATGTTTTATTAAAATGTATATGTTGTAAAGCAATTTCAAAAAACATTTTTTTTGCTTTAATCTAGTTAGTTTTCCTTTTTCTTCACCTTTTCACTGATCTGAAAAATGATCCAGACCATGACTCTAAACCCTTAACACGAACCGTGGCTTTTGTGATCTGACAGGTGATGGTTTACAAACACAGGTTTGAAAATAATAAATCATTTAAATAAAACTGTCACAGTGAAATGAAATGTATTATTATTTCTGTTTTGCTATTTGTCCATTTATCGCAAGTCATACCGTCATCGTAGTTTCAAACACAGATATCACATATCGCAGATTGTTCTCATATCATGCAAGCCTAATCAGCAGGTTGTTTAAATTAAAATTTTTATTTCCTTTCATACTTTGACCATAACAGATGCACTGAAGGAACGTGATGCTACTTTTTTTTCTCCAGAAAACTAAAAAAAAGGCATAAATATTACAAACTAAATGGAAAATTAAAGCAAAAGCTTTCAAGTTTCAAAAGAAAACAGAAAAAAACAGAAACATACATAAAACAAAACACTAAACTGCTTGATCAGTTCCATTTAAAAACAAAGCAGTCATTCTACAAAAAAATTCTAATGTTTAAGTTTTACAGAACAAACAAAAAACTGACATTTTTGTCAATCCCCTGTGAATAATCTAGGACGTAAAAGCAAATTATTTTAATTTCTTCTTGTAGTTTAGACTGTTGCTAAGGTCTGAACTTTGTTGTTTTTGCTGCAGAATTCTGGTTTATTTCAGTCTGAGATTGAACATGTTTGGTGGAACTGCTTCAGGTGATAAAAAGGTTGGTGGTATTTCCTGTTTCAGAAGGAACATGTCTTCTGCACAATTTGCAGTGCACGTTGCTCTGTTTTTTGTTGGATTTTAAAAAACTAAAATACCTCCACACAGGGGACAAAACTACATTTTTGAGACACTGGCCAAGTTGGCCGGTTGACAAAAAAAAAAAAAAAAAAAAAATCGACTGGCCAAACATTTATTTTATCGGCCAAATTCTAACACTATTTTACACAGATATACATTAGACATTTTACTTTTTAGAAACTTTTTTTAATGAAAATGAAATTGCATAAAAGTAATTTATAAATGGTATGAACAGGTTTTTACTGTGATCTCACTTTATTCTAAAATTCAGACATGCTGAGAAAACAAGGACAGATTTAGTAGAGATTTCCTAATTCTGCCTCCAGGTGATCACATTTTATATTAAATCATAACAAAAAACGCCTAAAAACTGTAAAATGTTTTGGGTTATTGTCATTATATTTCATTATTGAAATTAAAGCTGCAGCTTTAAGCAGGATTGAGCACAACATCTGACAGGTCACAGTTTTCAGTGCAACACAGACTCTGTTATGCTACACAGATGCTGCTAAACCAGTGGATTCAATTCTGTTATTATTTAGAAAATAGTTTTTATTCATCTTGTTGTATTTATCCCCCACGTCTTACACGCCGGTCCGTGAAAATACTGTCCGACTTTAAACCGCTCCATGATCACCCAGGACACACGGAACAGCTAGTTAGCATCATAGCATCAGCGTCTAACAAGCTAGCATCATAGCATCAGCGTCTAACAAGCTAGCATCATAGCATCAGCGTCTAACAAGCTAGCATCATAGCATCAGCGTCTAACAAGCTAGCATCATAGCATCAGCGTCTAACAAGCTAGCATCATAGCATCAGCGTCTAACAAGCTAGCATTATAGCATCAGCGTCTAACAAGCTAGCATCATAGCATCAGCGTCTAACAAGCTAGCATTATACCATCAGCGTCTAACAAGCTAGTCATCATAGCATCAGCGTTTAACAAGCTAGCATCATAGCATCAGCGTCTAACAAGCTAGCATCATAGCATCAGCGTCTAACAACAGCGCTGTCTCCAAATCAACACATTTTAATCTGTTGTTGTTGCTTTAAGTGAAGCAGCTTTATCCTTCAGTTCTGACTGGATCCTGTTAAAAATCGCAACATATTCTGCTGTTTCATCAGCCAAACTAAACGCTGCACAGGTGAAGTCGTCGCGGGGGTGGAGAGTTGTGTCTCGAGTCACGTGTGTGTTGTTTACCTCGCATGCAGACGGCACAGGAGAAGAGGACAAAATAAATTCGGCAAAAGAAGAGCTCATAAACATGACTATGTTTACACAAACATTTACTCTCCATGTGGTGAAAAAACCCCTAACTTTGAATTGCCAAAAGAGAAGAAAATACTCACGACTGGCAAGTGTTAATTTTGAACACGTCAAAATCAAATCAAATCAAACTTTATTAGTATTGCACTTTTCCTATGAAGCATAACTCAAAGTGCTTTACATTAAAATAAAACAGATTAAAAAACAAACACAACCATAAAAATGTAGCCCCCTCACCCCCCCTCACCTCCAACACACACAAGCAATCCACCCAACCCCTTTCACAACTCCCACCCCCTTAACTGATGGAACCCATTGGGAAACAGGCTGAGCACGGAGAAAGTTGGTGGTTGAACTAATTATAGTTGGGTCCTCTTCCTCCGAGGACAACCACATAGCCAGTCTAATGCAGCATCACAGGTGAAGACCCAGCCCCACCACAACAAGGTGGCGAGGCAGGTCCCCATCTAGAGCTGCAACAGCTGAACCGTAGCTGACCCAGAGGGAGAGGACCCAGCCGAGGAGGCACTGGATTTAAAAATAATAAAATATAAATCTAAAATTAACATGAAGCATTTGATAAAAGCAACAAACAAGCAATAAAACATGAACATAAAAAATATTCAAATAAGCTATAAATAAACCAGTGTGAAATCATAAAACATGATAACAATAATAAAAACAAGATAAATTAACATGATAAAAACTAACTAAAAGCTCATTTAAAAAGATAGGTCTTGAGTCTTTTCTTAAAAAAAAATAAAAGCCTATCACGACAGGCTCATTTTACTAAAAGTACTTTCACGATATTGATGTCTATTGTTTTATCGACCAGCCCTATGGTCAGGTGTGAATGTTTGTCTGAAATGAGCGGGTTCTGTCCATACACACAGATCTTACAAACATACCTGTTGGATCCAAGAATCTTCAAATACAAACTTGTCAACATGTAAAAATACAAAATAAAAAATACAGTTCACACGCACACTTATTTAAGTTATTTAACCCTTCATCTGTTTTCAGACTGGCGTCTGCTGGAGATTTCTGTTTTGAACTAAAGCCTGAAAACAAAGCCATGTGACTAAAGATCTCTTCAATAATTTGGCCCGGAATTATGAGGGAGGGACAAAGCAACGAGAGGCGGAAATGATGAATGTCCTATTAGTCCTACACTTTTCAATCTTTGTTGGGATAGTTCACTTCTTCAAACTTTTTATTTCCCTGACCAATATCTGTATTATCAGGTACAAAACTTTTAACTTGCTATTTTTGTACGGCAGAGGCCCGCAGTTGGCCGGGTAATCTATTAGCTCACCATCAGACCTCCCTGACTTTCTAAACATAGTAAACTAAACCCCCTAATGTTGTCTTTGGGTTTGTTTTTTTGAGTACTGAGATTTTCTGTAGTTTGTTAAGGAATATTTGCTGCTTCTGTGGTGATTGTGATTACCAGGATGTCCATAACATTAATGTCATTTTTTAAGACATTTACAGCAGGATGAACAAAAGGTTAATATTTTCAAAAGTAGAAGGAAATAAAAAGATCGCAGTAGAGCTGCTCGGTTATATATGTTGGAAGGGGGTGTCGTTCATCATCCTTAAGTACAGAGTTAATCTTTATTATCATCTTCAGTTACAAATGTTCAACCTTCTCCATCATCACCCATAGTTACAGATGTTCAACTAAATAATCTTTCTTCCTCAGAGATGTTCAGCGCTACCACCTCTGACAGTCACAGGTGTTCAAAGAAAACCATAATCTTCTTCAGTTTCACATTTCTAAACTTTTTCCTCATCCTCATTCAAAAATTTTTAAAAAGATCCATCATCATCAGCAGAAATATCAACGATCAACAAAACGATCAACTTTTTTCCATACAGAGTTTATATTGATGTCTGCAGGACGTATTAGAAATAACTACTTTACAACAAAAAACCCGTATTAGGCAGAAAATGTTTTGTGCCTGAAGAAATGGTTAGCAGCTCAGGAACACCTGAGGGGCGTGATGTCATTAGTTTCCTTCCTCCTAAGCTGCTCTTTTTTACCTATTCCTGCTGCTGTCAAAAGAGGGACGACCAGAACCTTCTTTAGTCATGATAAAAGTGCATGAATGTAAACACGTGATCACAGATGACAAATGAACTGACTGCGGCTTTCTGACACCGAACCTGCTAAGCATGCAGAATGAGCAGAGAGACAAGGATGAGAGGATCAGGGTTGAATCCATCAGAGGAACTGATCATGGTAGATGTTCTGGAGATAAATGCAGGGAAGCAGATGGAGATGCTTTGGAAACGTTGAGAGGAGGAACAGTGATGATGTTGGTGAAAGGATGCTGAGGGTGGAGTAAAAGGAAAGAGGTCTGGTGGAAAACCAAAGAGGAGCTTCATGGATGAAGAGGAGGACATGAGCGTGGTTGAAATGAGCGAAGAGGATGCAGATGAGAGGCACGGATGGAGGCAGGTGATTCGCTGTGGTGTCTCCTAAAGGGAGCCACAGAAAAAAAAAGAAGATTGTGCAGATGCAAAGACTCTGAGATACAAGTATCTCTGCATCACATTCATGTTTGGTGGAAGGAATGCTAATCCTTCCGCTCGTGTAAAGCCATACTGCCACAATACTAACCCTAAAAACTGCAGATAAAGGACAATGGGGACTAAGCAGATGGTGAGCACGTGGGTAAGTATATTGAGTAGGTATATTAAGATAATGTTGGCACATCTCTAGCATCTGAGTAAAAAACAGTATGATAATGTAGCAGTAGGATAACATGAAGACCAGCCTCTACTTACTGAACAGTCAGTGGTACAAATCCATACTAGATCAAAATTATTCTCTCAGTCCAACTTCTCCAAGGCCATCATGTAGAATAACCACAGTGATCTGGGTCTGAGCTCAGATGTTTCACCCCGTACAGTGAAACATCCGAGCTTAAGTGGTGACATGCTTTCTTTTAATCAATTTATCCTTCACCAACGAAAGAAACAGGGTTTGTGGGAGTGTAGAGAAATAAGTCTTACAGATCTAAGAGCATTTTGCTGTATGATCTATTTTTCAAAGTGCAATGCTTTTGCAGTTTGGTTTTGTGGTTTTACGCCAACCCATTCGAAACAATAGACACGTGGCTTGGAAGTGACGTCACAGCTGTAGAGAATCAAGCAAGCTCGGTCACATTTAGCAACAAAAGCAGAAGCTGCCAGAGTCCACTAAACCAGGCTTTGAACCACTTCTACAAACCAGTGCCGGACCGGTTCATTCAACTGATACCAAACACGCAGCCAACAATGAAACCAACTAAAGCCTGACAAGGTGTCCGTTATCAGAAATAAAATGAAGCAGAGGCCTGATGTCGTTGGACAGCTACTTCCACAAAGTCCATTAATTTCTGATAATGCAAACATTATTATTGGCCCTTACAAAATAAATACATATTAAATCAGTATTAGTACTATAATCTTGTTATTTTTTAGGTTTAAAACCTTTTTCACAAAAAGCAGACTCTTTGATCATGGTGTGACACATTGAGCAAGTTCGATGCCGGCTTGGTAAACAGCTAGCAAGCCTGCATCAAACTTGCTCTGCAGCAGCGGAGTAAAGTGGTATATTTGTTGAATGTCATGATAAGTTGAACAAAGCATCGCGTTAGTGGAAAAGTTCTGATCTTCCTGCTTGTTTTTGTCCAAACGACGAATCAAAAGTTTGTTTAAAGTCTAAAGTCTAATAGTTCAATTCCTCCTGTGTTTAACCTCCATGTGTCTCATCTCCTTTTTAGAGTGTCTTCTCTCAAATGAAAAACTTCCTAAATCCACTTTTTTAGTTGAATTTCGATCTTTTACTGCAACACAATGTCTCAAATTTTAAAGAAATAAAATACCTCAAAATAAGGCTGTTTACAGCTATTAGATATATGACAGGTTGGATAAAAATGTATAATTGGAATAATTAAATACAAGTCATAATTAATTAAACGCACAAAAAAAGACATTTAGTGGCATGACAGCAGAATTACTGCTGACTGGACGGTCTGTCTATGATGCATCAACTTCATATCTGTCATTAAAAGTTATAAACAAAGTTTAATGAAAAAGAAAACTGATGATGCATTTATTTTAAACTGAACGGACTGGAAACGTGAACCTTTGAGGAAAAAAACAAATGTGTACAGCTGTGACTTTTGAGACATAACCACCTACGTTAATGAGACCACAGCGTCACATGATCTCAAAGCTCGGTTCTTATTAGATTATCTTTCAAAATCATTTTACAGCAACTTTGATTGAAATATATAACCTCTTAATCTTAAAACTGGAGCAAACTGCTCTACGTGTGTTTGTGTGTGGTTGTAATCATGCACTGAGATTAAGAGGCTAACTAGCTTTAAGACACTAACCTGCCAGCCAGCTGATCCATTAGCCTAATGGCATGGACACTAACGCGGCTTAGGGGGGGAAGAAGAACAGAGGGCGTTTTTGAAAATAGCACACAACCAAGCTGTGTCGCGCTGACAAAATCCAAATCTGCCTCTTTCCTCTCACTTCATCGCTTTCTACCTCTCAGCCACCTCCTCTTCACTCCAGTGTTTCCCAAAATACCTGCCCCCTCCCTCTCTGAATAGGAGCAGGAAGTGCTGCCTAGCAACTGGTGGTCTGGCTGCCGTGGCAACCATTCACCTGGACTCCTCCTCTAAAAAACAAACAGCGCAAGAGTGCAAGGAGTAGATGGAGTGGCCAGCTGCACAGGTGCGCGCACGCATACAAAAACGCTACACACATGCACTCACAGACACAAACATTCGACATGCGCTCTCACACACACATGTAACATGTAAATACACACACACAGCTCTCCTTACATAACTGATAGTGTGCGCTGCATTTCTCCGTCACATGCAGCTTTTTTTTATTATTTTTTTTTACAAAAGCCGCATTTAGCTGTTCACGCTGCACCTTCTGGCCGCAGACACGGTCTGTCTGTTTAGTCTACGAAGTTTCTACATTACTTCTTTTTAGTGGCTTTACTTTAATCATCTGGATCTCTCTGAATAAAAAAACCTGACCCACAAACGTTTTGACCACTGACCGTTAAGGCTTCCACACTAACACACCTGTGCCAGCCGGCTGATGTGACGGCAGACAAACAGCACAGGGAACAGACTGCTTCAGCGCTGCACAATCCATGGGACCAACACCTTCTGCAACACAACTCCCTGGGTTGCTGGGAGGAGAAAATGACACACGGACCATGCTGATGACTCCATGGAGCATCCGTGTGTCAGAAAACACAGCAGGCGAGACTGCGGACCAAAACCTCCCTAAAGATGTCCCCCTGCTGTTACTGTTTACATAAGCATGGAAAACAGGCCGTCTCAGAGAAGCTGAGAATCTACCTCACTGACTGTATAGGAGAACTGAACTGTCTGACCCCCTCCCCCTTGGCGTTCCAAACAGGAAGTACCCGCTGGTCCCAAAAATCTGCAATCCCATAAACTTCTATAGAGAAAAAAAACAGCTGTTACTCAGAATAATCATTCTTTCCCTGCCACTTTTTTAAACGTTCTTTATATTCCTTATTTTTTCATGATTTTTGTGTTATAAACTGACCAATCAGATGCATCAATACAGGTAGGTGGCCTCAGGTTGATCATCAGAAGCATTTGATTGTCAGATTCTCTGAATCATGCCTTCAGTGGTAGAGGTGTGGACTTCCAAAATGCCCACTCCTGATTGTCCCAAGTGGTTCCCATTGAATTGCTGACTCAGACCAATTCGGACCAATCACTGTTTAACGACTATTTCTGATTCCAACACGGCAACTTCCGCAAAAAAATGGCGACTGAATTGACTTTATTTTGTCATTTTCTATGCATGACTCACTTGATCCAGTTCTCTTATACAGTCAATGGTCTAGCTACACCAATCAGTCAAAATTGATCATGGCTGTTCTCCCAGCTCACCTTTTTTCTGTTCAGAGTCTACATAGACAAGAGATCCTAAACGCATTTGGTTCACTCCCAATAAATCAGGTTATGCTCTCTTTTTTATTGGTTTACTACCCACTAGGAAATGACCAACTTGAAAAAACCTTTTTTGAACTGAAATAATTTTTTTCTACTACGGTCAGTCTAGTTTATGGGTTTTGGCCGAGTCATTAGGAGGTATTGAAACATGACACAGGGTGTTATGTAACTGACGTCACAATGTCCTCTATCAAGTTTAGCGCTCACCCTGGAACACCTCTACAGCAAGCCAAGGACAGCAACCGGATTTTAGGAACAAATAACTTTAGTGCAGTGAAAACGGAGTGCTGTGTAGACTGCTCCAAGCAGCTATTAGTAACAGTTAGTTAAGCCTATGTCAAGTTTCTGCCTTTCAACTGTTACAATGCCTTTTAAAGTGCTGGTGCTCGTCACTCAACCTGTTGAGAATGGCTCACTTTGTTGCCACAAAGGTGAAGTGTTGGTGTGTTGATAGCAAGCTCTGTGACTTCACACCAGCGGATCAACCAGCTTCTAAACCTGGTTTACCAGAGCAGGTTGTGCAGAGTCACAGGAGTTGCTTGAAGTGCTCAAAACGACCTGTTGCTCCCAGCACGCCTGTAGAAATGAACATTTCCACTCTACAGGCTCACCAAACAGTCTGCGATCCAGATATTTGATGAGGGCCACCGCTGATGGTCCACGTCCACCTGTAAGGGCAGTTGTGACTGGGGTTTTAGTAGCCACGCCAGGTGTTGTTACAATAAATGTGACACTGGGAAAACCGGAGCACATCCTAGAAAGAGGAAAATCAGTTTGCAATGACAGAACTGAACACCCCCACAGGCCTGAACCTCCAGCTGCAACATGACCTGCAAATGGGAGACCAGGGCCAAATCCAAACCCATCTGGCTCCTCTCTATTGCTCCAACAGGCGCATTTGAAGCTTTAGTGGAGTCCAAAAGTTTCTTTTTAAGTAGGAGCCGTAGTGATTTAGGTCTGGCTATCCCTCTGCCAGTAGGTAGGGTGATCTGCGCAGTGGCACGGAGGAGAAATGCATTTCTTCATGTGGGTGTGCTCTGAAGCACAGAAATGTATATACAAGTAATGACTTTTTTTATTTTTTTAAGCATTTTCCAAGCGCTAGCAGCTATGTGCTAACACATAGAAGACTCAAGAAGACAAGAAGACACTATTTTATCCACATCTCTCCGCTTGGAGGGATGTAAGGAAAGGAAGAAGCCTTAGTGGTAAAGAAGCCGTTTGGATTCAGCTCAAGTTTGTGCTGGTGTTCTTATAAACCAGAACTGAACGTGAGACAGCACAAAGTTTTTCACAACAAAAATAGACATTTCAGTAGCCACGTTCAAGTGGCCACTTCCAATGAAAATTCTATTTAAACACGCGGAATGACCGTTTCGGGCTCATGTTCACACGTCACTATGCAAGTTTTCAAGACCGTTTTTGTGCTCTATGCACAAAACACATGGCCCCTGAACACGCATGGAACGCTAAACCAGTTCAACTTTGACCAAAGTAGTGACATTTGGCAGTGACTAGGGCTAGGCAATAGTGAATTTTTTATATCACAATATTTATCATGATATAAACCAAATAACTATCTATGTTAAATTAGAATGCTCCGTGGCTCATTAGAGAAATGTTTAATTAAGTTTAATTTAAGCTTTCAAGTTTTAAAAGAGAAAATAATTAAAACAGAACACTAAACTGCTTGATCAGATCCATTTAACAACAAGGCATTAATTCTACAAATAAATTCTAATGTTTTCAAGTTTTACAGAACAAACATCAAATTAAAAAACATTTTTGTCAACAACCTTTGAATAATCTGGGAACTGAAAGCAAATTTTTCGAATTGCTGCTGTGAAGGTCTGAACTTTGTTGTTTTTGCTGAGAATTATTGTTCTTTATTATTATTAAGTTATAAAGGTTGCTGGTATTTCCAGTTTTAGAAGGAACATGTCTTCTGCACAATTTGCAGTGCACCAAACTATGTTTTTGTCGGGATTTTAAACAAAACAATAAAATACCTCCACACAGGACCCTAAAATAAAATTTTTGAAACACTGGCCAAGTTGGCCTGCTGATTAAAAAAAATCTCCTGGCCAAAACATATATTTTATCAGTCAAGTTCAGATACTATTTTAAACAGAAATGCCTTTGGCATTTTCCTTTTTTTAATTCAAAAGTATTTTTTAAATGGTATGAACACATCTTTATTGTCATCTAACTGTAAACTCAAATTCAAACATGCTGAGAAAACAAGGACAGATTTAGTAGAGATTTCCTAATTCTGCCTCCAGGTGATCACATTTTATATTAAATCATAACAAAAAAAAACGCCTGAATAATAGTTTAATTGTTCAGTTTATTGTTTTAGGTTATTGTCATTATATATCATTATTTAAATTAAAGCTGCAACCTTAAGGAGGATTGAGCACAACATCTGGCAGGTCAGTTTTCAAGGTGTAACACAGACGCTGCTAAAACAGTGGATTCAATTCTCTTATTTTTTAGAAAATACAATTTTTATGAATGTCCTATGACTTGATCTTGTTGTTTTTATCCGCTGCGACTTACAGGCCGGTCTGTGAAAATATTGTCCAACTTTAAAACGTTCTGTGATCACACAGGACACACAGAACAGCTAGTTAGCATCATAGCATTAGCGGCTAACAAGCTAGCATCATAGCATCAGTGTCTAACAACAGCGCTGTCTCTAAATCAACACATTTTATGAATGTGTCTGTTGCTGCTTTAAGTGAAGCAGCTTTATCCTCCAGTTCTGGAGAGGATAAGAGGAAAAAATGCTCACAACTGGCAAGTGTTAATTTGGGGCCCTTCAAAATAAATAAACTACCCTAATAGGCTCATTTTACTATCGAGAAAAAGTACTATCAAGATATCAATAGCTATCTTTTTATCGCCCAGCACTAGTAGTGACAAATTAATTAATTACATCTTTTTTATTTCTAATTCTATTTCTATTTTTACAAAAGTGCCAATCTTTTGAAAATAGATCATGGAGGACAAATTAATAATTGCGGTGCCCAACCAGAATTCTGACATAAAATATTCATATTTCATACATCGGAATAGAGCTGTGAAAGAAAAACTCTGGAGCAGGATTAACAGGATTTGCACCACTTTTGCACCAATCTTCTTGGCGGACATGTGCTAGTAAATAGCAGTTCTACTATGAGGGAAAAGAAGAAGCCTGTCCTTGCTCATCTTGTGTGAACACCATGGACTATTCCCCAGTTCTAAAATGCACGTTTGCATGTCCCATGCCGTGTAAACACAGCATCAGAGCTGGAACCGAAGGTAGTCTGTGACACAGTAAAGACAAGTCTTCAATATGACACAGCAGAAATACGCAACAATGTATTTTTCTGTGAATACTTCATCATCTGTGTCACCCCTGGTTTTTTGAGCAATTCCAGAGAAGTGTTTCCTTTGTATATAAAAAAACCAAGCTGCCCTTCATCAGCATAATGAGCAAACATCTAGTTTTTTGCCTCGAGTTTCAAGTCTGTCCAGTGTTTTTATATTCTGCAGCTGCTCCTGCAAAACGAATAGTAGTCACTTCTTTTTAAGTTACTTTTCTTATGTGAGCTGATGTTCCTTCTCCTTTAGCATCACCTCTGTGAAGTATGAAGACGTGGTAACGAATGCTTACTAATGTCCATATGCATGTCTCATTACCGTGACCTTTTAAAGGGTCAATGAAGGCAAAGAACACACACGCGCTTGCTTATAATAAGATAAATGTGCTGACATTTGTATAAATCTGAACATTTATCACCGGAGACTCACTCATTCAAATCCAGTATTATGGACCCAGGACAGCCCCCACAATAATACAGACCGGTTAAGGGCCCCTTAATCCTGGAGAGACCACTTTCCTGGGGGCTCTTCATTCCCTCAGCACCCCCTGCTATAGCGCCCCTGGAAGCTGCAGCCTGGACTGGTTCCAGTCCCACTAACCAGCGCAGACTAAAGTCGGTGAACTCCCGGTTAGTTACCCGTCTCCAGGTGGTCAGCTGTCAGCATCTGTCGGGCCGGCCACGAGGACACTCCAAAGTTCCCGGAGAGGACGCGGGTCGTGTAGATGACGTCAGCGATTCGACGGCACAAACGCCACTCTGGAGGAACACTCGCACGCACGCATTCTCAGCCCTGTGCGCGCGCACACACGCGCGCTCCTCTCTGCGTCACGGGGCTTTCGGTAGCGTGGATGTCGGCGAGATTGCGGTGAACTCCCGTCGGCCCCTCTGAGCGGCCGCGGCTCGCTGTCCACCCAGGGGTCGATGTGTCCCCCCCGGCTCGCTGACTGTCCCCGCAAACGGCCTCTGAGCTTCAGGAGAGGCTGCAGCTGAAAGGCGGGAGCTTCAACACCTCCATGTTGACAGTCTCTAACCCCTCCTCCGCACTCGCGCACTCTACCGACAACAACACTACCGATGTCATCCTGCCACGTGACCAGTCTGCTGGGCTAAAAATAGAGAGAGAGAGAGAGAGAGAGAGAGTCAGGCAGACAGACCCGCCTTTCTTCCTCTCTGTGTGGCGTTTAAGGACCGCGCCGAATGCGGGAATTCTGGAAGAGCAGCTTCCTGACAAACTTTAAAAAATGTCTGCAGTCATTTAATTCAATTATATAAAGTGAAATAGCATTATGTATAATAATTATTTACACTCATTTTAACCAATATGCTAAGTTCCTGTGTTAATTTTTGCAACAATTAATTGTATTTCAGCAAAAAATAATAATTACAGGTAGGTAACTTTATTAATATTTTAATAGAAATGCTCATGAAACAGAACTAAAAAAGTTGAATCGTCTTCGTGTCAGAAGAAGTAGGTTTTTTTACCTCACACAAAATAAGCACTGGCAACAAGCTTCATTTAGGTTCAGGGTTCTAAACCACTAAAGAGGTAAACATTATTATTAGCGTGAAAATTTGTCTGGTTTAAAATTTAAAAAACTGAAATTTTGTCTTGAATAGGCTCAGCAAAAAACTAACAAATGTAACACACCAGTAGTTTTATTGCACCTTCATCTTCTGTAGAACCCATTCTAATGTGATCAACAGATTTTGCCTTAACTCTTCAACTTTTACAACTTGAACAACCTCGTCCTTGTAAAGGTCAGTCCATGACATTATAATCTGACATTTACTGTAAAGACAGCCATGAAAATTGTGTTTACATGTTAAGTTGAAACAGGGGAGTTTAAAGGCCATCACCATTTTATAAAATAGATCAAAAGAATATTGGAGTTTGGACTTTAAACTGGTCAGTGGTGCAAAACGATCTGCCACCACTATTCTACATTACAGCTGTTGAATAATCCTTGTAGGGATCAAATCCTATTTTACAAAGTATTCACAATGTTAGGGTACAGGAACCAGGATTGGAAAAAAAAATGGTTTTATTGGCACATACAATACAAATGTGCTTTATTGACATTTTTTGATATTTGGTAAAAACAGAAACCTCAGGTCAGTATGAACGGTATGAACAACGTTTTAAAAGAACTGAGCTCACCATGAGTTTAGATGGCTTAGCCATTCTTTGTAGGCCCACTTGTCTCCATCAGAGATGAAGATTGTGTGGGTGGTTTCTCCTGCAAACTTCAGGTGTTTGACAGCCTGCTGTCCAGATATAAGGCTGCTGC
Source organism: Oryzias woworae (assembly GCA_016861445.1). NCBI lineage: Eukaryota > Metazoa > Chordata > Actinopteri > Beloniformes > Adrianichthyidae > Oryzias > Oryzias woworae. The sequence continues at coordinate 432,685 of BOLG01001384.1, read as the reverse complement.
TGAACAGTGAGAATATAAGCAGTGAGAGGACGAAGCCTCGTGGAAATCCTGACCATCCAGGAGCCACAAACATGCTTCCACAACTTCATGAACTCTCTGTCAGGAAGTATGTGATCCATCTGTACATGGGTCAGTCAAGTAAAACAATGGAGACCTTGATTGGGAGAAGGGCTGGTAATATGGCATTAAAGGCAAAAATCCATCAACAGTCTTGTGTAGGAGATGATGATAAAAGATGAAGTGAAGGATCAAGTTAACAGCATAATCAATAGATCTGTTGGATTCATTATATAACTTCAATGCATTCAAAAGGGTGTTTGTGTCTTAAGGTGAGACAAGATAAAGAGTACAAAAGACTTCATCGCCCTAGATGCTTAGCAAATTGGTCGTCTTTTGGGGGAAAGAGACAAAGGCTATGGTCTCAAAAAACACTGGCACATGGCAGGTCTCCAGCAGGGTGTTAAAAATGTCAGTAAATGCTGGAGGCAGTTGATGGGCCTGCAGCTTTGCCGGAGTTTATTCACTTAAACCATCTACAGAGGTGCGAGTTAGGTATGTGGCGCTGAAAATCATGTTTACCAGTCCACAAAAATTGGGCCTTTTACCTGCAGCTTCAGGTCTGATTTCCCTGAAAATAATTCTAACAAGTCCAATTTATGCCAGAATCAAAGAAAAAAAATGTTCTTCTATATATGGCTCACAAATGGAAAGAGGCTTAAGCAGTCAAGGCAGAGGATATAAATATCTTTCCTCTTCGCACAGAATGACTGAAATACAGATCTGTGTGGAGGAGGAGGAGCAGAAGCAGGAGGACAGGAGAAAAAGAAGAGAGTGACAATGTGAAGGCTGGAGAGAGATGATGGGAAGAAAAACAGCACAGAGGAGGCTTGAGTGGATGAGATGAATGTAAAAATGAAAAAAATGAAAGCTTTTCTGGCAAGGATGCTGTTGCCATGGAAACCAGCCCTAGTTAGGCCTCTCATCATCAGGTGCCCCTGGGCTCTGCAGATTGGTGCAGATTTTCAAAACAAAGAGCTGCTGATTGACTAAAACAGGGGATGGTCAGAGGTCATCTATGTTCTCATCTCACTTCCTCATCTCATCTCAGTCTGCGCTCCTTCTATTCTTATTTTTTCTAATCCAAATCAGGTTGAGAAAAAAAAAAAAAAAAAACAACTAAATTAACTTTTTTGGACAGCGGTTGAGATAAGATCAAACTCTGTCTGTGCTTCCATTCTTTGTAAGTATGTAGTTTAGGGATTGAGGATGCTAGTTTCTTGATAAAGTCTTCATCATCATAACTGGGTGCATAGACGTTGACCAATACCACTGGCTGCTGGCAAAGAGTTCCTACAACAAGGACATACCTGCTGTTTTTGTCAAAAATGGTTTCGGATGCTCTGAAGAGGACATTTTTCCAAATTCTGTTTCTCTTGTTTGTTGCTAAATCTAGAGTAAAAAATTGAACTTATCCAAGGCCAACTAAGTTGCTAGTGATCAGCAGTACACAAATGTATTTTTTGTAGAAAAACGTTACAATTTTCTTATTTAGTAGATATTCTTGTAAAAAGCAGATATTCAAAATCCAGATTTAAGATGTTAACGATACAAATGCAGAGTTTTTAGATGTGGACATTTGAGATGCAGGTGTTTTCGAGCAGCAGATATATCAGGACAAGAGTTTCAGATGCAGATATTGCAGGTGTGAAAAATTCATATTCAGAATTGTAAATGTATTTAATGCAGATGTTTTAGATGTTTGGATGTTTTAGAGCAGCAGGTGTTTCAGACCCAGTCGTACCAAAAGCTCAGTTTTGAAAGGGAAGAATTACATCTTTCAGACAGCTGATGTTTATTGGTCCACATCTTTTCCTACTGCAGTAATTGTGTTTTCGGCACATATGTTTCTGAGGCGTCTGAATGTCAAAGAAGTTGGTTTCCTTCTATGAATACTTCACCCACTTGAGTATTAAGTCACTGAAAATTGTAAGTTCTTGTTTGTTCTGTAGCATTACTAACATTAAGTTTTACTAACATCCATTCAGTACGGTCATTTGTCTGATTAGCTAGCAGTCTTTCTGTGGTGCATTTGCAGTAACATTAACAGTCTTCTATTGTGTGTTTACTGTATGTCCTAAAGTCCCTGTAATGTCATTTCAGACAGTAGATACCATTTAGTCCCCATCCATCCATCTTCTTCCGCTCATCCGGGGCCGGGTCACGGGAGCAGCAGGCTAAGCAAAGATACCCAGACTTCTTTCTCCCCGGTCACTTTCTCAAGTTCCTCTGGGAGGGCCCAAACGTTCCCAGGCCAGTCGAGAGGCGAAGTCTCTCCAGAGTGTCATGGCCCAGTGGAAAATACCTGAAACACCTCCCCAGGGACGCGTCCAGAAGGCATCCGAACCAGATACTCGAACCACCCCAACTGGCTCCTCTCAATCTCCATCCATTTATCATTTTTATTGTTAAGGCTGTGTTATTCTTTTTAGGGTAAGTGCTAATATGATCTATAATTGATGTGTTTTAGTTATACTTGCACGTTCTGTTGCTGTTTTTATGAGCAGTTTCTACCGTGGCCCAGAGTGTAAATCCCACCAACAACTCAAAAACTTCTTAAAGACCATCTGCAACAAAAATTGTGTTTCTGGTGTTTTAAACAAGCTCTTGTAGCATTTTTCTCATGATGGAAGACACATTAAGCCCTTTTAAGACCCAAGCTATTTGAGCTAATCAAACAAATGTAGTCACAGGGCTTCAGTTAAGCAGAATTAACTAGTACCCAGCCAGCAAAGCCAAGTGGGCCCCATATGTTTTAATAGTGGTCTGAATATGTGGGCCCCAATTGGGTTTATCCGCAGTTTCTGTGATGGCCTCACAGTGTTTGCCGACGTTGGCTCTGCTAGCTCTACCGCAGGGGTCACCAACCCTGGTCCTCAAAGGCTACCACCCTGCTTGTTTTGCAGCTAACCCGGCTTCAGTAATGGCTGCTCATCTGGATCAGGTGTGTTCAGTCAATCAGAAACTGGGCTGATGCAATCCAGCTAACCATCATCTATTGAAGCAAGGTAGCCCTCAAGGAACAGGGTTGGTGACCCCTGCTCTACCGGCTCCTGGATGGGGGCACTCGCTTGCTCACTGTCATTTTCTCTGGTCCCCTCCTGAACCTAGTCAGTGATTAAAATGTGCAGCCACTTTTAATCATTTAACTGCTGGTTAGTTAGATGGTGCCCAGAAAACAGCGTTGGCTTTGTTGACAATTGGAGTGTGTTTTGGGGAAAGCCCAGTCTCATGCAGAGACACAGCATCCATCCCACTTTGGACAGCACCGCTCTTCTTTCTAAGAACATTTCTGCTAGCATTAGTCACGGAACTTGACAACCCAGGGACAGGTTCTGGGCACAGAGCAGCAGTTTAAAAGTCTCCTCTGAGGTCCCTTTAGCGCTGGTGCAAATCCCGGCACAGAGTTAGTCCAGCAGCTGCTAGCTTTAGATTATGTACTGAAAGGCAAGTGAAAGGAGCAAAACACAGAAACCTAAAAGTGAAAACTACTAGTACTCTCAATAGCAACAAGCAAAATCATGACGTTAAATGTGGGTTACTAAACATTAGATCAATTTCCTCTAAGTCCCTTTTAGTCAATAGTTAATCAATGATAACAAACTTAGCCTGCCAACCCTAACAGAAACCTGGCTCCAACAGGATGACTATGTTAGGTTAAATGAAGCAACCCCCCCTAATTAGAATAACTATCAGAAAAACAGGATTTCTGGGAAAGGAGGTGGGTTAGCAGTAATATCACAGTCTAGCTTACTTCCTAACACTAAAGCCAAACACATTTATAGTTCCTTTGAAAACATCATTGTCTATAAATCACTCAAACAGGAAGACCCTAAAAGCTGTTCTATTTAAAATTATTTATTGTCCTCCTGGCCCGTACTCTGAATTTGTAACTGAGTTTGCAGAATTTATTGTTTATTTATTGTTTTAGATTCTGATAAAATAATAATAGTAGGGGATTTTAATATTCATGTTGATGACCCCAGCGACTGTCTAGGAAATGCTTTCTCAGCTTTATTAGATAATGTTGGTTTCACACAAAATGTAAACTCACGGTCACAAGCACACCCTGGACCTTGTTTTAACTCATGGTATAGAGATCAGCTCATAGCCCCATACTCTCAGATCACTTTCTAATCACTTTTCAGTTTGTTCTAGAAAATTCCACTGCTCCAATAAATAAAGAAAAGCTCAGAAGAACATTGACCGTTCTGTATCTGAATTTAAACCTACAGTCCAACCAACATTTAGTAACATGCTGAGCAAACACTCTGAGAGCAGCTCCCACAGTTTCAGTCCCAATAAAATTATTAATTTGTTAATGACTCCAGGGAGGCCCTCAGGAGAACACTTGATGTTGTTGCTCCTTTGAAACCAAAACTATTTAGACAAAACCGAGTATCACCGTGGTTTAACACTGAAACACGTTCCCTTAAACAAGTAACCCGTAAGTTAGAAAGAGAATGGCGCAGATCCGGCTCAGAGCAGTCCCTGAATAGCTGGAAATATAGCCTTTTAAATTATAAAAAATTTCTGCGTAAAGCCAGAACCCAATACTATTCAGCTTTAATAGCAGAGAATAGACATAATCCGAGATTTCTTTTTAGTAAAATAGCCAGGCTGACTAGCAGTCACAGCTCAGCGGAACCACATATTCCTGCTACTCTCAGCTCTGAGGAATTTCTTACATTTTTTATAGTAAAATCTCAAATATTAGACATAAGCTGAACAAAGTTCTCCCTACTATCAGCCCAGAGCAGGCTGAAATGGTAGAAACAAAGGCATCTATAGAAACCTCTGTAACTTTAGACTGCTGTTTAACAGCTATTCTGCTTAGATCTTAGCACAGTCTTTGACACTATAGACCACTGCATCTTAATCCAGAGACTAAAGCAGGGGTCTCAAACTCAATTTTCCACTGAAGGCACAACCTCATCGTGCATGCACAAGGGGGCAGCTCCCACTCCCCAACGGGGGACCGGGAGAGATTTCTGATTCTAGGTGGATCGTCTGTGTTCCTGTCTTTGGCCGTGACCTCGCCTCTGGCTCTTCCAAAAACTACTATTCTAACATGTTGTTTATTTAAATATTTAGCTGTTATTTTAACTTGTAACTGTTTATCTAGATGTGTTTGTTTATTAGACATATACTTGTTATTCAACCATGTAGTTGTAGAATTCATTAAGCTCATTTTCCTTTAATAGTTCTAGAGCATCACCTGTCCGTCCGGGGTTGAGGATCTCTCCTTTATGTGGGAAACCCTGAGGTTTCTCATTTTATTTCCAAAATAGGGTTTTTTAAATTATTTTAAATTACTTTCTCCTCACCAAGAAGGAGGGTGTAAGGGCAGAGATGTTTGTTCAGCTTAGTCTGTTTAGCAACCAGCTATTGTTTACATTTTTATGACTGACATTACGTTCTTCGTAAATACCGGTGTAAGCCCAATGAGACAGCTATGGCTGTGATTTTGGTTTATAGAAATAAAATTGACTTGAACTGAATCAGGATCAAGTAACTAGTTGTTACGTATAAATTGCATTCGGCAAGCCAAGTCTTTAGGAACTGCTCCACTTCTTGGTCTGTCACAAACTCTAGCAGTTGTTCTGTGTCTTGATGAAAGTCTGACGGTGACACTTTGAGACTCACTACATTCACCTGCAACACCTGCCTGTCTTCTACAAACATGAAGTCACACTGTGGCCGGGTGGCGCTGTTCATCCTTTAAATAACATTGTGTGTTCATGACTTTAATGATGAACTTGGAATCCCTTATGACAAAATGTGTTTGTTTACACCCACAGAATGTTGAAAAAATAGAAAAGGTTTATCCTTATCTATTGTATTTTTCGTTTTGGCTCCAATAAATAAGACACACTTAACACACTCAGACCATTATGTGTCCATCACTACAATACAATTACCTCCCAATCCTGAAAATCTGTGAAGTGAAACAAACTGCCACTGAGTTTTTCACAATATCCCGAACTTATTGTGAATAGTGTACTGTATGTCTGAAATATCAACAGAGCAGAAGTCTTGTCTCTTCCTGCACCTCTGGTGTTCTGACCACCAGACCTTCTTGGCTGTGGATGCTTTAGCTGCACACATTTCCAAACAAATATTTTAGATACAGATGTTTCAGAGTGTAGTTTTCAGGAAGAAACCTTCACATCTTCAACTGTAGGAAAAACAGAAGAAATGTTTTGTTCTGAAGAGAAGAACTCAGGAGCCCCAATAAGAAGGCTGCAGAGGTTGAGGCTGCAGTGCAGTCGAAAGACAGAGATAATGTGGTAAAGAGCGAGGGGGGTGAAGAGAAACATCACGTACACACAGCAGCAGTGGTGAGTCATCCACCTGTGAGTCATCTTAGAGTTTGTCTGGTCTTTTAGATTATTTCAATCAATGAACACACAACACATCCTCCTTTCCTTTAAAGCAAAAACATGTTTGATGCCACACAAGTCTTCATCAGACCTCCATCCTGTGGACCCATAACCCTCTCTATATGCTCATCACTTCCCCAGAGTGTGTGACAGCATCACACCTATGGAAACAGAGTGATTCTGTTCTTTCTCACAAGAAAGGACTTCTGTTAGACAGCAGCGCTTTCAGGAGGACAAAAAGTGAAGTGCAGCAGGAATGCTCCTTCCAGCTCAACAAAAAAATTGTTGCACAGTTGCACTTCTACAGGACTTATATATATATATAAACACATACAAAACAAAGTGCTTTACATGCAGCAAGTACAACATTCAAACACACACGACTTAAAAATAAAAACATTAATATGGAGATTCAGAAGAGACAGTATTAAATAAATATATAAGTCATGAAATCATTGAATAAAAGTTTAGAAATTATTTTAAATTGGCGTTAAATATTTTAATATTGGAAATCAAATTAAATTGGACGACCATAAATAAATGTTTAAAGATATGTGGCATTAAAATATTAAAAATGCCATTAAAAAAGCACATCTAAACATTTAGTGAAATATTTGATTATTTAATTGTCCAATGAGGGCAAAAAAAGACAAATTGAAATAAATATTTTTATTATGAAATAAATGAAGTGTCATTAATAACATATTTGTTTATTTCATTGTTCCAGTGCGGGCTGGAAGAGATATTAAATATATATATATATTCATTCATTCATTTTCAGAACTGCTTAATCCCTTAACGGGTCACGGGGCTGCCGGAGCCTAACCCGGCTACTCATGGGCGAGGGCAGGGGAGACCCCTGGACTGGTCGCCAGTCTGTCACAGGTGCCACATCCCACATCTACATGTAGGGACAATTTAGAGTGACCAATTAACCTATGAAGCATGTTTTTGGATGGTGGGAGGAAGCTGGAGTAAACCCACACATGCACGGGGAGAACATGCAAACTCCACACAGAAAGGTCCCCCATTGGTGACACTGTTTCAAGTCCCCCAGCCAGGACTTGAACTGGGAACCTTCTTGCTGTGAGGCAAGAGCGCCAACCGTGCAGCCTTATATATATATATATATATATATATATATATATATATATATATATATATATATATATATATATATAATGACAATTTTTTAAAAATGATGAATAATTGTTATAATCATGAATAATTTTAATAATAATGACTGATTTTGCATGTCCAATTTTTCCGTCTTTTATTTGTGAAAAAACTTTTAAATATCCAATAAATTCCGGGCCGAATACTTTCGCAAGGCACTGTATTGACACACGTAATGAGACTATTATTATTTAATGCCACTTTTAAATAATTAATGAGACTTTTATTTATTTAATATTAAAAACATGTATTTCAATTGTCTCTATTGGACCACATTGGCAAATGAAATAAATATGTTTTTAAATGTTTAAAAGTGCTTTTTAATGGCAAATTTATTATTTTAATGCCACATATTTTTAAACATTTATTTATTGATTTTCAAATTTGTTTCTTGATTTCCAATTTTTTATATTTAATGATAATTTAAAAAAAAAAATTAATGACACTTTTATTTAATAATTTCATGGTGTATATATTTATTTAACATTATCTCTTTTGGACCTCCATATTAAAAAGGAACACAAAGAAAAAGGAATTACATTCAGTTATACTTTACATTCCATTAGCATGGAATGCTACCATTAAAATGTTGATAGAGATGTCAATCAAACAAAAATAAATATAAGAATATCCCAAAAAGAAAATTCAACATCAAAGCTTATAACTAATAAAAAGGAAAATGTTACCTTAATGAAATTAATAAACACAATAAATAAGTATAAATTAGTAAGTATAAAATATGATCTAGTATAAATAAAGTTACAAAAACATCTCAAACTTTACAAATAACAATAGGCAAAACCACTCCTAAAGCTTCATTTACTCTGAAAACTTAACAGTAACACATAATCAATTTAGCCACAGGATTTTATTGAAAAAAGTCGGTATGTTTTCTTGAAAATATTTTAAAAACATTTTTCCCCTGAATTCTTCTTTAATGGGGAGTTCCCCAAGGCTCCATCCCAGAACCACTTTTAATTAATATCTGCATGTTCCCACTGGTCCAGGTTTTACAGAACAACAACATTAGTTACTAGCTATGCAGATGACTTACAGATATACATTACAAGGGGACCAGGAGACCGATGCCCTGTACAGGCTCTTGGTAAATGCACTGAGAACATTAATGACTGGATGTGTCACAACTTACTCCCTTAAGCAAAAACAAAACTGAGGTTATTGTCTTTGGGGCTAAAGAGAAACAATTGGAGGTCACTACAGAGCTTGAATCTATTCATCCTAACACCACCAACCAGGCCCGAAACTTGGGTGTAGTGATGGACACAGACCTACATTTTAATAAACAGATTAAGGCAGTAACAAAATCAGCCTACTAAAATCTCAAAAATATTTTAAGGATTAAAGATCTGATGTCCAAGCAGGACCTGGAAAAACTAGTTCATGTTTTCATCTTTAGTCAACTTGACTACTGTAACAGTGTTTTCACAGGACGACCAAAAAAATCAATCAGGAAACTACAGCTTATTCAGAACTCAGCTGCTCGTATTCTCACAGGAACCAAAAAAGTAGATCAGTCCAGTTCTGAGGTCTTTACACTGGCTGCCTGTCTGCCAGAGGATAGACTTTAAGGTTATGCTACTGGTTTATAAAGCTTTGGATGGTTTATCACTGTAAGAACGAGGCTGAGACGTGTGGATCCATGTGCAAACAGGGTTTAATGAAACAGCGCAGGAGGATGAGAGAAAGGCATGGTCGAGGACAGGCGAGGGTCAAAACCACCAGGAGTAAGGCGGAAGGCGTCAAGACAGGCAAAGATCAAAAACCAGGCAAACAGGAACATGGAACGCTTAGTATAAACAAGGGGAAAACCAGTTCAAGAATACGCACAGAGGATATGGTGAGACTGGCATTTAAGCAGTGATGTGATGACTTGATGAGGAGCAGCTGGTGAAGACAAGATAGCAGAGGATCTGATGCATGCTGGGAGTTGGAGTGTGCAGGAGAACAGAGGCTGTCAGTACTCTGGCGATGGCTCCCTCTGGTGGTCAGAGAGGGAACTGGACGACCGAATACTGAGAATCACCATAGTACATGACTGACCTCCTGACCCAGTATGCACCAGCCAGACCTCTCCACTCATCTGGATCCAGTCTGTTGTCATTCCCTGCAGGGATGGGCAACTCCAGGCCTTGAAGGCTGCATTTCTTCATGTTTTCCAACATACCATGCTCTGGCATTTTCTAATTGGGTGGACACAGGTAATCAGTCATGAGTAGGGTTTGGATATCTGGAAATTATGCAGACACAACAGCCCACGAGGCCTAGAGTTGCCCATTAATGCCCTAGATACAAAACTAAACATGGAGAATCTGCATTCAGCTTCTATGCTCCACAGATCTGGAACAGACTTCCAGAAAACCTTAGATCAGAAAGTTTAAATCTGCGCTGTTTATCCATACTTGTTTTAAATTCATTTATTTTTAACTTTTTTCAATCTTGTTTTAATGATTATACCTTTTGTGATGTTTTTTTTTTTAATGTAAATCACTTTGAATCCTCTTTGCATTTGAAATGTGCTATACAAATAAACTTGCCTTGCCTTTAAATTCCTACAGAAAAAATATGAGCAGTTTTTTATGTCAGCTATTGTGACATTGTAAAACTTGAACACAGTTGGAGTAGTGAGCTCATGGGACCACAAAAACAAAGTGTAATGATTCCTTTTTGCATTTGGTTTGAATTGTCATCCATGCAAAACCTTTAGAAAGGCACATTGTAAACCCATCTACATTATGTTTATGATCTAGCTATACACCCATCTGATGAGCTCATCTGAGTGATCCATCTGCTTCTGTCAGAGCAAGGGTTTTTGTCTTTAATGCTTTGAGAATTGTTTAAAGACGCGCTAAATTTATTCATCACTTTAGTTTCAGTGTTTCAGAGAAAAGCTACCGATTTCTGTTAAGCTACAGTGGATGTTAGCTCATGTCAGAAAAGTACAAGCAGTGTTTAGTTCACCCTATCAACAGAAGAAGTGAGAGAGTAAGACCTTGCCTTGGTTTAGATCCCCGTCCCTCTGTTATTTCTGCAGTTTCTGGCCTCTGGCCTCTGGACTCTCTGGCCTCTGGCCTCTGGCCTCTGACCTCTGACCTCTGTCTGTTGATGTTTGTTTGTCCCCACAGGTGTGCTGACTGATGGGGAGTCTTGCTGCACCTGCAACCCTGCACATTTTTAAAACTGGTACAGCGCGAAGTGAGTGACGCAACACGATTTTTTTAAAAAAAGTGTTTTTTTTTTAATCTGAATTTTGGGATAGAGGATAACATTTTTCTGGGATTCCTGTGGGATTGGAGTCATCGCTGTCACTCATCATGGGACTGGAAGAGGACGGGAGCAAGTTCTTATGGGAGCGGGACCCAACCAATTCCGTCTTGAATGAAACGGTTTTCAGGTTTTTTCTTCAGAGTGAATGACAACCGCAGCTCCTTCCTATGAGCAATAAAAAAAGTCACCCTCTTGCTTTATTTTTTTTATATTTTATTTTAAGAAAATAAACTAAAAATGTGTATAGTTGACTTGTAAATACTTGTTTTTGTTTGTCATTTATTTTGTTCATTTTATCTGGAAGAAGTAAAAAACAGCAGATATATATTTTACTCTTACAGTATATTAATATAAAAATACCTTTTTTACATTAGTTATTCATTTTGTGCATAATTCTATATAGTTGTTAGTAATAAATTAAATAAAACAACAAAGAAACCTAAAGAGCTGTTTGGAAGCCAAAAGAGCCGTTCCCAAAGAGCCATCAGTGTTTGTAGTCATGGTTTCCTGCTTGAATCTAAAGTGCAGCAGTCGTATATCGATGGCAGCGATGAAGAGAATTATAACCATGGCGAGTTCCATGACAGAAAAAATGACATCCAGAGAAGAGTAAAGATGAAAGACTCTTCTGATAAGTTCAGAAAGCTGGCAGGAAAGTCAGATGAAAAAAAATTGTATGAGAGCTGAGTGTGATGGTGAGGCAACGTCATATGCAGCTTGTAATTAAAAATTACAATGGGATTTGCCTTACAAATTCAAACCAAAAAACGTCACATTAAAATGACAATTACATATAATGTTTTATACAATGACAAAAAAAGACAAAACTATATGGGAGCGAGACAGGAGTGGGAGTCAAATTACCAAAAGCAATACGGGACAGGATTATTTGACACATTTTGGTCTGACAGCGGGACGGGACAGAAGTGAAAATCCACTCCTGTGTCATCCTCTACTCTGGGGCAGCAGCTGCGTCTCCTTAACCAATCAAGGACTCAACTTCAGGCGTGTGACATTTTCAGCGACAGCGGGGAGAAAACATCCAACATGGTGGATGGATCTCCTGAAAATCCATTCATTTTCTTAACCCGCTGTATCCCTTTCTGGGCAGCGGGGTTTCCAGATCCCGTCCCGGTTACTGTTGGGCGAAGGCGGTACCCTCTAGAGACTTTGTCGCAGGACCTATGGAGCTGTAGTGGACAGTCTCTCTATGCCGGCTCCCGGGAGAGGAGCTCACGGCCAGACAGAGGGCCGCAGCCGGATAGGAAATAAGCACATGCCCCCAAAGTGCTTTACAGTCACAATCCGGTTCACCCACATTCACACACTGCCTTACACCGGTGCCAACCTATAACCATCACCAGCAGCAATATGGGGTTTAGTGTCTTGCTCAAGAACACTTCAACTCATGGATAGGCAGAGCGGGAACTGAACCTGCAATATTGCAATCAAGGTTGACCGCTCTATCTCTGCACCACGGGTACCATGACATTAATTTATGACATTATAAACTGACATGACATTACATTGCTGATTCCCAGAATTTTGATCTCTTTAAGCAATCTTGGACTTATTTAATATTCTATGTAATTCCGTGCAGTTTATTTATAAAGCTTCAATTTAAAGAAGGCTCGGAACCCAAAAGCAAGTAAAAATACAATAATTGTGAATTTTATTCATATCAGTTCATAGCATCCAAATACATCCAGATCATTTTAATGGTTTCCTTATCGTCATTATTTCTAAGTATCCAACAGAAAGCCTGAAGAGCTTTCTGTGAACATTAGTGAAGGAAAATGGAGGAAGACCCACTTTAAGATGAAGGAACCTCCATCAGGACCAGACTCAGTCAGGGGGGTAACTGACCCCCCACCTCAAAGCAACAGCAGCATCACATCAGAAGTGATTCAGATGAGTCCTGACATTGGAGTCAATGACTCATCAGAGCAAACAGAGGACAGGTGTGCAACGAGGGAGGTGGGAAACAGTTTCATCCCCCTCTTCCCGTCCGGACCGGTCCCGACCGCTTCAGCCCCATAAAACAGTGACGTACACTCTCCGCGGCCCCTCCCGTCATCCTGTGCTCCGGTCACGTGGTGTCCGCTCGCTGATCAGACCCAACATAAACGCAGCCGCGGGCGTGCGTGCACTCTTCGGGTGGTGGTCTTCCTAGTTCTTCGGCGGAGCAACAGGTGAGTCTTCTTCAGTGATGCTGATCTGATCCAGATCAAGCTGAGGCTCGGGGAACCATCCGCGCCGCTCGTTTCCTGACGTACCTGCTGATGTGGCCGTGCGCGTGCACGGCAGCGGCAGGTGTACTCAGAGCCGTGAGCGCGGGAGTTCCTGCCTGTGAGCCGCAGCGGGAGTGACCCAAACTGTAGTCTCTGATCGGATGAGGTTTGGTCTGTAAACTGTCGTTCTGTCTGCAGAATATGGAGGATTCGGGCCCGGATCGCAGGGGTTCGGTGTTTGCTGGGCTGGTGGGGGCTTCGCAGGTTCTGGGTCTGGTGTCGGTGGTGCTCACTGGCGTGTGGATGGGTCATTACCGCGGAGGCTTCGCCTGGGATGGCTCAGCCAGGGAGTTCAACCTGCACCCTCTGTGCATGGTGTTGGGGCTTATCCTGCTGCACGGTGACGGTGAGTCAACATGGTGAGGGTGGGGTCCGGGGCGGAGGGGGGAGGAAAGCAGGTTTAACAAGTTATTCCCAGCTGTGCACATTATGGAAAATATTTTTTTTTAACGTTTTTTAACTTTGTTTAAATTGAAACAAAAACTGTCCTTTGGAGGACAGCAAACCTTCCCTTCACTTTTCTGCTGGATCTGACCTTTGACCTCAGGAGGACGGTTGTGTTCCTCCGATTAGATTGCTTCTCTTGATAAAAGATCAGCAGAAGGGAACATAGACATCTCTTCGTGGCCTTCTCACATCCTTGTAGACCTCCTGCTCTTTAGTGCTCAGGCTTATTTAAATCTATTTTGTTTCATTGTTGCTCAGTGTTAGAAATTTAAACCAATTTCCATTCAAAAACCGTCTTTAACAACTCTGACTTTTCATTATTTCTTATGGATTCTAGGAGTTCTGAAGGAATAATTTCACTCATTTACATGATCTAATATTTATCAACTTTGTTTGTTTATTTTGTGCACATTCTTCGATGTCAAATAATTAGTATAATTATAAGCATTAGTATAATTAGGATAGGATTGTTGTTAAATTGTGTTAAACTGCCATAACCCAGCTAAAGTATCATTGTGATATGAATATGATTGTAAATTATCTGATGGTTAAAACTCCTTGGCTCTGTGACTGAAGTGAGTGTGCTCATTTCACTTTTTTTCTACATCTTCAGTTGTGTGTGTTTTAGTTTTATGACAGAAAAACTATCAAATCTGAGGAATTTGTAGCTTAAGTTTCAGTATAATAAATATCACGTCTTCAAGTGTGGATCATCTATGGTTTTGTCCTCATTGCATGACTTGACAAGGATTGCAGGCGGTTTTAAATGCCCTGATAAGTGAGGCATCTGGTCTGACAGAGGATGGGCTCCTCTCGGCCACAGGACTGATGCAGTTAGAGCAGCCTGTTTCCGTGGTTACCAGCAGGCGTAAGCAGGCACATCTTTTGTGCGTGTTAGCCTAAAGCTACAGCGCTGGTGAGCTGTAGCAGTAAGATAACAACAACCAGATGTTCCTTGTGGTACCACCCCCTCATCCTCCCAGCACAGACTTGACAAAAGGTTTGAAAATTGTTGGAACTAAAAGATGATTTTGTGTAAATTGGTTACTGAATTGCTCCAATCAGCTGTGATATTCACTTGGTATAATTCTGTCACTCTGATAGGTAAAACTCTTCTTCTGTGCACCAGAGGCGCTGAAGCGTGTGCTATAAGGCAAGAACGACGAGTTAATCACAGAAAAGAGCTATCTTTATTTAAATCGTAGGTAAGGCTGTGCTGAGAACATTTGTAGTCTCTCTTAACTTCACAGAGCTTTAGGTTTCTTTTTCAGCCAAGAAAGTCACAGTGTGACTGCACATACAGTGCAGGATATATGTCTTTAATAGGTTTATTTGGACAGTGAGAGATAAAAAATCAAAGTAAGAAATCAACTTGAAAGAATGTTTTTACATTTATTTGCATTTTATTGAAGGAAATGAGTATTTGATCCCTTAATGAACATTAAGAGTTCTGGTTTACACAGCCCAGTTAGACTTTAAAATTAAAGATACCTGTTTGAACTGATCACCTGTAGAAAAGACACCTGTCCACAGAACCAGTCCATCAGTCAGACTCCAAACTCCAACAAGACTAAAGAGTTTCCAGTGGATTGAAAAGAGAAAATTGTAGACCTGCGCAAGACCAGAATGGACTACAAAACCATCAGCAAGAAGCTGGAGGTTAAGGTCACAACTGGGCAGGTTCTGGGCACAGAGCAGCAGTTTAAAACTCTTCCCTTTAGCGCTGGTGCAAACCCCATACTCCGGCAGCTCTTGGCTTTCTCTCATGTGCTGAAAGGTGAGTGAAAGGAGTGAAACACAGAAACCTAAAAGTAAAAGCTACTAGTACTCAATCACAACAAGTAAAATAATGATGTAATGAAATATAAGTTTTTAAACATAAGATCCATTTCCTCAAAGTCCCTTTTCTTCAATGAGTTGAATAACAATAACAAACTAAAGGTGCATTCTCGCCATGTGGAGAATTTGCTGCTCAGTGTATGGCCAAAAATGTGTTCGTTAAGCTCGCCTCCTCATTCTTGTGTGGTTGGAGCTAGCAGCTAATGTTTGTAGCTTGATTGCTACATGAAGCTAGCAGCTAATGTTTGTAGCTTGATTGCTACATGAAGCTAGCAGCTAATGTTTGTAGCTTGATTGTTACATGAAGCTAGCAGCTAATGTTTGTAGCTTGATTGTTACATGGAGCTAGCAGCTAATGTTTGTAGCCTGATTGCTACCTGAAGCTAGCAGCTAATGTTTGTAGCTTAATTGCTACATGGAGCTAGCAGCTAATGTTTGTAGCTTAATTGCTACATGGAGCTAGCAGCTAATGTTTTTAGCCTGATTGCTACATGGAGCTGCGTCCATTTATCTCATTTACAATGCATGGGAGACACAGATGATGTTTTGAGATCTGGTTAATTTATTTCGAAGTGCTCTACAAAAACATTGGTGATCACGTCTTCATGTTTGGGTTCACTTCACAACTCACGAATGCTTCAGTGAGCTTCTCTACTGCTTAATGTTCGGTGTGTAGGCCAACTGCTGGTTTTCCAGAAAACCTGCTGAATTGGCTGCTGATTACCTGGATGAGGTGTGTTTAGCCAATAAGGAGCGTTAAAGGCAGGTTGGTTGGAAAACATGGAGGACACAGGCCCTCGATGCAGGGATTTTGACACCCCTGCCCTAACAGAAATTTGGCTACAACAGGATGACTGTGTTAGGTTGAGTGAAGCAATCACGCAAAAACGCCAATCACTTGGAAGTATAAAGCAGCCCTTAAAAAACGTTCCTGGCAGTGCAGCAATGTGCATCTTCATGAAGTTAAATTTCCATCAGTTTTTGAGCTGGTTGCCCTTAAATACTTGCAAATAACATCAGCCTTATGATCCCAGGTATGTGTGACGCTTTTCCGATCTTCAATGAACAGCGCCGTTCTTTTACTGACCACAGTTTGAATTCTACTATAAAAATACAGAAAGGAGTGACTGGCTACTCTAAAATAACTTGTGAGTTAACATGTTTGAAAAGTATTAAGAAGGACAAAATCCCAAAAATGGTTAATGATTTTTCTTTCTCCCTTACTTACTTGGTAATTTAAAGAGCCAACTAAAGAAAAAACATTCAGCACAAATTCAAAAAATGGAGTGCATGCTTGTGCCAAAACCTCCTCTCCACATTGAACTTCAATAAGTCCAAGTACATGTCCAGATTTATTGACAAACATCTTGAAGTCAAACTGAGGACCTCAGCTGCTTACTCCCTCAAACCAAATGTGGCTCAACTATGGAGAGAAAGCTCTGCCAAGTGTTCAGTAAGAAGTAGACAAGAGAAGCAATGTTCAGAAGAACCAATTGATTTAGGTTAAAAAACTGTAAAGTTTAAGCCTTTTTTGTATTTAACAGTTAAAATGTAACTGTTGGTTGAACTGTGTTAATAAGAACGTACAAATCTGAATACAGCAGATCTAGACGACTGAAGAAACAGAAAACTGACATTTATTACTGATTTATGTGCTTTTCTAAATTCTTTTCTTTTCTAAATGTCTAAATCAAATTGGCATTGGCTTCCAGACACTCACGAGCTGCTCGCTAGTGCATGCACAATGAGGTTGCGCCTTCAGTAGCCCCAAGGTAAATTGAGTTTGAGACCCCTGGTGTAAATGGAGAGTCCTCTCATTGCAGTCGTGTTAGCCATGGAGTCCCACAGGGCTCAGTTTTAGAACCCATCCTGTTTATGCTTTACATGCTGCCTCGAGGGAACATACTCAGGAAACATGCTCTTCATTTTCACTGTTATGCAGATTATACACAGTTGTATTTATCCATTAGGCCCGACCAGAATGACCACATAGAGAAACTTAATGCCTGCATTAGTGACATCAAGATTTGGATGGCAGTCAATGACCTCCTCCTAAACCCAGAAAAAACTGAGGTCATTATACTAGGTCCAAAATACCTCAGAGATGCCCTACCCATTCAGATGGTCTCCCTGGATGGTGTAAATATAGCCTCCAATCCCACAGTTAGAAACCTGGGGGTTTTATTTGACCAGAATTTATCATTTAA